>JAUTBT010034233.1:0-18304 GCA_032361225.1 Lepetodrilus schrolli | reverse complement strand
CTCTCTCTCTCTCTCTCTCTCTCTCTCTCTCTCTCTCTCTCTCTCTCTCTCTCTCTCTCTCTCTCTCTCTCTGTTAT
The DNA here is from genome assembly GCA_032361225.1 of Lepetodrilus schrolli. NCBI lineage: Eukaryota > Metazoa > Mollusca > Gastropoda > Lepetellida > Lepetodrilidae > Lepetodrilus > Lepetodrilus schrolli. The sequence goes on along the minus strand of JAUTBT010034233.1, from coordinate 18,227 downwards.
CGTGTAAAGCTTTTAGGCTGAATACGGAAATCAGCAAACAAACTCATCCAATACAACTTTGACATCAACAATTCTCCTCTGAAAATCGGAAGTCGTGCACATCAAGGCAGATATACTCTGGAAGAATGTCAATGGCAATAATCTATCGATGCATGTCAAGGAACACTATATCCTTTAAATGTGACAGATTCGCTGATTGCTTTGGCAGCACTTCACTTGCCGTTATACCTGATGTAAGCCTGCATTAGTATCAGTATGCCGATCCATGGCCAACAAGATGATATCCTCGTAATTTAACTCTATCCTGTGTGGATGCTTACATTGTAAATTCTGATTGACCTTGATTCTATTTTTCTCTTCATTTGTGTGTGTGAGTGTGTGTGTTAGTGTGTGTGTGTGTGTGTGTGTGGTGTGTGTGTGTGTGTGTGTGTGTGTGTGCGCGCGCGCGTGCGTGTGTGATCAATGTCATCTGGCAAAACTACAGGTTAAGAGCTTTTTCCGTGTGGACTTTGATGTGAATACTTCGTTGACTACCCGCATTATTGTTTATGATATATATTCCTTATATCAGGAAAGTACCAAACTCGCAGATATGCAGACCATTTATTTAATTGAACGTTCTGCACGTTGTTTACTCTCTCCATGCTGAAGGCAACCGGAGATGCCCGTAAAAGCAGTGCATGTGCCTAACCCAGCAGGGAGAGGGTTAACCCTGTAACTTTCCTTTGATTACAACCATCATGTCGGATTGATATTAATGATAGCTGTTCTCCTCAATGCCAATTAATCCCATGTATATAATATGTCTATTATACTGTACACAGCACGATTTACTTGAAATAATATTCGAACGTGAATAAACAATGTCCATGTACAGTTTACCTGTTCGCATGTGGTACATATGTAGTTAAATATGGAGTAGTGTAAATTAAATAGCGTACGATGTGTAATAGTAACAACGTTGTATAGTTTAGCGACATGTGGCATGAAAGAATAGTAGTCTGTGTCACACCCTGCTCTCACCAAAATCCTCCTATTCAAAATTTCACCCCTAGAGCAGTTAAGCAAGTCTAGATTACTGGAGAACTTCAGGGGCTCCTTTCATAAAAATATAATACCACTCAATATAAGTTATATATTATTGATTTTCTTTAAACCTCTGAGACTATGGATAGTCTAGACAGAATAGAACAGATGGTCTGAATGGTCGCCACATCATATATCGTGAAGCTAAAAGGTGTTATGATTTTTGCATCATAATTTTCTCGTTATGATATTGGGCCATAGAATGAATTTCCGGTTATCTGAACCCTTTTATTTGTTCCCAGTAAAAAGCGTCCGGATAATCGGGGGTCGACTGTAAAACTTAGTATAGACAACACTGCAGATGATCTGAATACCCTCCACACCAATCCTCGGGAAGCGGATTCACGTTTTCCTCTGTGTGCACTTGCACGTCTCTGCTAAGTCTCGTCAAAACTCCATCTTCCACTGTAGTCCTAGCGATCCTCTTAACACTGGAGTTTGAAAATACCTTTGGCATTGATTCGACCATACAAATCACTTATTTGGGGAACACAATCTGTAGAAGATCTGTCATTTAAACACTACTCCAGTTCACGTTGTGAACGGTGCGCTGCCAATAGATACATCCTACATAAAGCTCTAGCAGGACAAGATGACCGATCACGTGGACAATCTACCAATGGACCTCTCTGGATTGTATAGTTATGATATCAGTGTATTATTACTAGAAAAGTTTGGTTAGATTCCACTATTCTCCAAGGCAGCGGTCTTGTTCTGTGGAAACTAAGAGTTATTGTAAAAAATATATATCACAGAAATAAATGTTTGGTCTTCATATACTAAGTGCTAGTATATCATCTATTAGTTTGTATGTTAATATGCTAAATACCAGTAACCACAGATATTATTCATCCTGAAGTAACAAACATTGAACTTCTGAAAGAAATGTTTGGCCTTCGTATACTACGTACTAGTATGTCATCTATTAGCGTATATGTTAATATGCTAAATACCAGTAACCATAGCTAGTATTCATCCTGAAGTAACAAACGTTGAACTTCTGAAAGAAATGCTCAGCTATTTAGACAATGTTGTCGCAATATAGATCTATTGCAAATGAATATTCCAAGGAACACGTATGTTACAATGGAAAATGATATCTACATTCCAAACGCGACCAATCCTAGAGGCGACAAAACATATTCTGGTCTCTTGACTTGATTTATATTAGCAGAAACACTGATTTATCAACTGTGCAAGTGAAGATATTCAATGTGTAGTCTCTATTTCCCCGCAATAATATTCTACATATCTAGTTCTCGATATACTTAACAAATACTCATAAATGTGTTCAGTAGTAACTGTTGCCATGTTCTTACATTGGATCTGTAGCATTGAGTTGTCGGCATCCAAACTCCGTAAAGGTATATATATATATAGCCTACTGCAACGTGTTTTCACAATTATATTTTTTATTTGTCGCAGCATTGAACAACTTGATTTCTCAGACCACGATAAACCCAATGCAATGCATCAAACCTCCATCACTGCGATCTGGTAACAGTGCTTGTTGTGATTGCTAAATACTTCACATTGCGGCGGCCATTCCTCCAATGAGAGCCAAACGCTTGATCCGCCGTCAACTGCATTTACATCAACGTCGTCGACGACGCACGGCGACTGTCACGTTCCCTATCCGGATTATCTCCTAATCTGTACCATTTCGTCTTTTTGTACCACGGTATCGTTTGTGGGATTTTTTAATGTTGACGATTTGACTGGCAATATAAATATCAAGCGTTGAGGTAACGTTCAGATCTTTGTTGGAGAGGATCGACGTGGAACTGCGTACGACTAGCTCAGAGTAGGTAAGTAAAACGTAAATATAGTAAGTTAGATTTACATGCATATATACTGGTATATACTATGTTTTCGCTTTCACTAATTAAGTCAAAATTGCATTGTCAGTAGTCCTAAATTAGTACTAACCAACAATGCATAGTAAGTAGGAGTGGGCCTTAGCTAGTATAACAGCAGTGTCTACTGTATGGTCGATTCCTTTCAGTACTGTCACATATAAGTAAAAAAAACTATTATGCATTTATACTGTACAAATGTTGATTAGAAGTAATATAACGGTGTCGTCCCATTTGGTCGAATTCCCCATTGGTCGAAATGCCAATTTGTCGAAAAATAAGTACTTGTCTGTTATGTAAGCACTACCTTATTACCTGCGTATTTAATTAACTGACCCATCAATTGAGTAAACTAAACAGATGGGTTATTAATTTATTAACTATACGTTCTCCGTTGGTCACCATCTGAAGCTGCAGTGGTTGTGGCATTGTAAGTGTAACATTCTGAGAGAGAAAAACTGCTCGTTTAGTGAAAATTTGTACTTGAATTAATGAATTTTTCAAATGTTGAAATAAGCATTTTTAGATGGAGATCTTCTTATTTAATTATTTAAAGACATTCACGAGAACATGATCAAATACATGAATTATTTCGAATGAAGGAAAACGATATTTGTCATGTGTGCATACTATGTGCGTTAAGCGATATCTATACCATATATACAATAACAATCGGTTTCCAACTAATCTGGAACAGTTCATTATAATGACTGAGGTAACAACATGCATATCAGTTAGACTATTGAAACATATTTATTGTTGTTTTGGCCGTTCGACCAATTGTGAATTCGACCAAATGGGAGTAAGCCAATATAACATGGCATATGCATTGGATGTTATTTATTAAGCATGCTTCTAGTTTACTGTTAACATGTTTTTCTAAACAAATAAAATAATAAGTGGGTTTGTTATTTTATCGCATTTGGCTACTCCAATAGTGTTTGGTGGAGAAATACATCTGTCTTTAGTTAGTTAGTTGTTTTCCCGGTAGCCTTCCAACTTAGTTGATTAATACATCTGGAATTAGGGGAAAATATGTAGCCTTTGCGCCTGTCATCTGTTAAATCGTACTTATTCATCATAAATTCTGTACAGTGTGGATCAAATATATTCCAGGATATACAATCTGGGGGCATTTTCCTTTCCAGCTTATTTTCTGATTTGGATTTGCTTATTTCTTGCATATTTGTAAAAAATATATAAACATGAAAATAATACCCCCATTTTACCATACTAGTCTACTACTACTACTACTACTACTACTACTACTACTACTACTACTACTACTCCGACTGATTTGACAAGGACATAGCTGTAATTAATACAATAACTTCACCAAGTTGTCAAGTATGGCCAGGCAACGTGATGTGCATATAATTTACAATGCTCATTGTAGCTCTCGCCTCCAAGAGTGTGCTGTTTTTTTAACTTCAAATATCGAGATTATATCCGAAACAATGAGATGTGTTCAAGTGTCGATGTAGCCAGCTTATGAGATTAGCGTGGACTCGGTCATTTATTACGTGACGTCTGTTTACAAGGTATTGACGCCACTCGGCCGTCAGACACAGCTGTGCTCTGTGTTGTGATTGTACAGTGATCATTTGTAGGATTTTGTTTGTAATTGATATTTTGTAATAAAAATGCAGTGTTAAATCCAGGAACCAGTTGAAGAGGGGGAGGTCCCCCACACTGATAGGTGGAGGGGGGGGGTGTACTCAACCTTGGCCGCAAAACATTAAATTAATCTAGAGGGTTCCAAGGCTGAAGGGCATAATGTTGGCACCACAGGACTGAATCATTATAATAAATCAGCTATCTATATATTATATATATATACGTATTTATTCATATTCAAAGTCCTGTGGTTGCCATACCCTACCTTTTCGCATTTTGCATTCAGATCTCGTTTCGCTCAAACATTTTGACGTTCTTTGATTGCATCTGAGCCTCAGTTTCGGATCTAATTTTAATGAGATTGTATGACAATCGTTTCACTACCATGAATAAATTGATGAAGCAAAATGCCAACCATATTTAACTCAGCTTTCAATCAAATAAGATGTCGTCAGTATGGTTGAATTATAAATATGCCCTCGTCAATAACGGTTACTTTCTGTTCACGGTCTCATACCGTTGTTCTTTAAGCAATGTGCACAATGACGTTCGTACCCACATAATTCCGTCAAATCTCATCCAAGACGTATTGACGTTCACTATCCCTTTTTTTCCACTTCCTATACAGTTCTACCCGCAATAAATAATAGAAGAATTTTTTTTCATAATACTGCTTAATCTATACAATGTTTGCACATACATAGACTCTCCGTCTGTCTGTCTGTCTGCTTTTCACTGGACGATTATCGTTACGGACTGTTAACTCATGTTGCAATGGGAAAGTCTGAAGAATCAAATTGATTTAAATTGATGTAACACAGCTCTGCCATTTAGTCTGAGGCTTACCATCATGAATAATCCATCAGTGGACTGCTGCCAATCGAGAAATACATCGAGCTCGCTATAAGTCTGGACAAACCACGGCGAATATTACAAATACCACACTCCTACAAGGCTTGGGAGGAAACGACATAATAAAATGACGGCGAACTGATCATTGAATGAAGAATTAGGTGTGATCTTATCGGGTATTCGTCAATGGTTTTTTTTCACGTTGACGTAATTTGATGTTTACGATCAGTTGCAGCAGTTAAGGTATTAGAGGTTTGGAGTATTCAGATTAAGGGCATTTGAATGTTTAGTGTTACTAATGATATGCGTATGCTGTGTGTATACATTTTACGACATTTACATACATAAATTGGCCCCAATCACTATTGCAACTTCCTGGTACAAGAAATAATGCGTCGTTCTGTTAATGATAACATAAGACATCCACGGCGTGCTGTATATTGTGCCAAAACGTAAACCGTCACACGACATATGATTTGTATCCATTAGTTTAAATTAATCAAAGTGTCTTCATCCTAGACTACCATAGGGTGACATGTTCACGTGACACACGTAGAGCAACAGTCGCCGACTGTTGATTCAACGCACATTTTACAAACATTTACACAAGGAAATGTAGTGCTAGCAATAATTCAAATAGCGTTTGTTGAGGTCTGTTTTAGCATATCCAGGGTGCTCAACCAGTGTTTGTTGTGTAGTTATCCAGCTTGCCAAGTGATGCGTTTAACAGTACCCTGGTCGAGATACTGTGTTCTGTACTAGAACCCAGACGTAATGTCTGAATAGCTTCCGACAAAAGTCGTTTGGTAATTATTAGAGATCATCATTAAGGTAGGTTGCTGATTTAACTTATTTTTAATGTCCTTGCTCCGTTTATAATCCAATTACTAGTACTCGAATTCGTACACAACTTGTCATATGTCACTGGTTAATCAGAACAACCCTACATGATCGGGAAGCAATGTTGTTGTAAGTCCAATATTAAATATAATGTAGTATAGGTTCGTCATCGTGATGCATAAATAAATATAATGTGGTAATTATATGACCAGCAATCCCCCTTGACAATCCAATTATCCGAGAATGTGAAATAAGAATATGTAGTCAGTTATGCTTCTTTCCACTGTTATGAAATTTATCATCTGAGAACTGAAACTAATTTAATATTCTTTTGAATAATATATTATTTAAGGTTTATTACAATTTTGAGTATCCATAGGGATGGAAAGGAATTATTTTTATAATAATTATACTTTAATTAAATATTCAATTGTTGAAATAACATTGAATTGTATGTGTTTAGATTATCAATATGAAATGATACTAGACAGTCCTTTTGACATGTATGTATGTAATATGATTATAATAATATAGAATACGATGACTTGTAACTCTCCTTTTGAGGAATAAAAGTTCATATATACCAGTAATAAATTACTAATCCTTAGAGATATTCCTTAATACACATATATAGTATAAATACATACTATTGAAGCCATATGACACACAAATTCCCGGAACAGGAAAATATACCAGATGGTGGCTACATCATATAATATGTGCATTGCAGTCAACTATATAATATTGCATGATTGGTTGGTTGGTTGATTTGGGGTTTAAAGCCACTTCAAGGTTGTTTTTTCACTCACATGGCTTGCATACATATGTACTGCTTGTACTAGTCTGGATTTCCACCAGTTTTTACAGTGCTAGCTCACTTGGAGGTATATCATGCCGCAGATAGAACATGGAACGCCCCACTCAGACACAGTATACCGACTCCGAGCCGACCAGTCCTTGCTTTACCCCTTTAATTCTGAGCGCCAAGCAGGGGAACAAGTACCATCTTTTGGTATGACGTGACCGGGGATTGAACCCGCGACCATCCGCACTCTGGGCAGATGCTCTAACTATTACACCACAGAGCCAGCTTGAAAAGTTATAGTGATTTCCCCCAGTATTCGATCGGTTTTGACCTCTAACCAAACTTTTTATTATACAATTTGCCCCGAGTCTGATTGATAAAAATTTGCAAGCAAAGTGCTGAACGAATGGGAAATTGCTTCGTTAATCGGACCTCTCATGCTAATCGTCCTTTTCTAAATCTAGGTCACAAACATTATTTATGGTTTTGGTTATGAAGAGAGGTAACTCTTCACAATTATCTCGTGATTTAGAAATCCAATTTATTCGATTTCCGAGGGGTTTTTTTTATAGTAAAAAGCTAAATGCATCAATGTGTACATGTAATTTTAATCGCTCTATTTAACCCTCTCCCTGCTGGATTAGACACAGGCACTGCTATTTAGGGTATCTCCGAGTGCCTCCAGCATGGAGAGGGTTAAATGGGACCATTGAGTACAAAAAGTGTTTAGCCATTTCAGTTCGGTGAATACAGACCGTTTTTTTCACTAAACTGAAGAAGTACCCCAAAAATCCCTATAAATGACTGTTATAGTCAATATCACAAAAAAAGATAGAGGAGTGATTTGTTTCTGCGGTGGATGATGGATGAATAGATGGCAGGGGTGCCTTTAACTGGCAAATCTCATGCAATGCTCACAGCTAAATAATGGACTCATGCATTAACCACTGTAGTCTGTATTATCACGTTACTCAAAACAGTACATCCTTCGTGTCAGTTAGATGTATTGGCAATAGTTGGTGTATTTCCTAAGGTAATCCCAGGATTATGATATAGAAAAAGAAATCTTACATAAGTTACAATGCGCCACCCAATAAATCAACAAACAAAATTTAATAATAATACAATTCCCACAATTAAATTTGTAACTGATGCCAAGTATAAAAAATATATGTTTCAGGTAACTTGGCAACCGAAAATGTTATTGTTTATTTCAGAGTAAACAGCAACTACTGCAGTAGATACTGTTTGTTTATTTTGTTATCTCTTAATTATCAAATCTATTTTTAGAAAGCAAAAGATGTTGGAAAAAAAAGACATTTATTTTATTATGGCCTTGCCATTAATTAAGTCACATGAAACATTTGTTCATAATACTTGGCCTCAGTGATATTAGTGACATGAAGCTTCCACCTGTAAACATGCATAAACATACATTCCACGGAAACCCTGCATAAACAGACATTCCACGGAAACCCTGCATAAACAGACATTCCACGGAAACCCTGCATAAACAGAAAACAGACATTCCACGGAAACCCTGCATAAACAGACATTCCACGGAAACCCTGCATAAACATACATTCCACGGAAACCTTGCACAAACAGACATTCTAAGGAAACATCGCTTGTATACCTGTAGGCTGCTGTTTGACAAACGGTGTCAGGAGCCGAGTCTTCTTCTTCTCATACCCCTTCTGAGTTATGTCCCCTGAAAGAAAAACACCTCGTACATTAGTGCTTTGTATTTGATGGTATGCCGATTGCTTCCCATCTGAGAAATGTGTTACAAGTCATTAAAATGATTATTCTGTAAGGCCAAAGTTATTTCATTCCCTGGTTTACGGATTCGCCGACGTGAATTTTTCCACTTTGGATAATAAATAAGAGATTAATACACGAGCTAGTGCGACATTCATTTTACGATACGAGTTCCTTCAAAGTTTATACCAATTTTCCAAGCGAGAGCAAGGAAAATATACACTTTGATGGAACGAGTGTCGTAAAATAACTATGGTACACTAGCGAGTGTGTTAATTTCTCTATTCAACATGGACTAAATAGATATATTTGGACAAAAAAAATAGCAGTAGTAGTCTAATTTCACGATAAAGGCTTTCGGGTTCCAAAACAAGAATAAATTTTGATATCATACACCATGATGTCACACGTACATTGTCCGGCCTTCACATATGATTCCTAAAATGATTTACAGAAGTCTTAGTAGTGGCTCAACTTTGCATTTTAACAATAAATAGCTTGCAAAACATCATTTCAAACTTTGATCCGTATTCATTTAGTAGTAAAATTTTATGAATTAAACAAATATTCCTGTCAATGATAGGCTTGGAAAATTGAGGTAACTGACCAATGGAAATAGCTCCAGGTGTTGTGTACCGTGAGGGAAAATATGATTATTTATGTCAAGACTAATATGCTTCACCATATGGTGGATAAAAATACATATTTTTACTATATTCCGCCGACAGTGTACAAGTTTTTAGAAAATGTTGAAACGTTTTATGATTTACCCACACGGAGGTCTAGTGGTACTTAATTATGGGGCTAGGGGGATGGACTTTTAATAAATTAATTTGGTAGTGTGCTCAGCTGGACAAGTAAATTGTAATAATTTTAATTTTAATTCCACTATAAATGTTTGTCATTGTTTTCCAAACACTCACCAGCAACGACCAAATCAGTAGTTGTTTAACAGTTACTACATGCACACATTGGCCAGTTACACCTGTCAATCAAGAGGTGTGAATCCATAAATTAAGAGGTGTGGCCATCTCCCTGTCTAAACCACAGCTGACATTATTTGTTCTCGGGGTGTGTTGTTATTGTAGATTGCTATGTAGTGATAGTACTTAGTAGTTTGGTAGGTGGTAGCATTAATCAGTGATCGCTACTGCCTTGGTCCCAAGTTTAAAGGGTCTGTTTGGTTTTACTTGAGAAGTTGGTAGCTTGATATGACAACATGAAGTCTAAATCAGGTAGTTGCGATACCAATTATTTAGGAAACAATTTCTCAGAAATGTTTACGTTTTGTTGCAACAAAAAGAAGGCAGGGTGTTTCTAAACAATCCTGGCGTAAACACTGCAGACATTGCAGCCCGTTATTCTAATTTCTATGCATGTTAAAAGTGGAACTGTTTGGTTTGTAGTCTGACCTCCTACCACTGCAGTATCCTATCACAATCCCACTAGTTAATAATTATAATCTGTTGCACAAAGTTCATATTTTGTTGTGGAGGTATTGTTGCACTGGTGTGGAGGTAAGCACACTGCAGTATATATTTAAATCATGGCTCACTATTTGCCAGCCAGACTTAATATGCCCCATAATCCAAATAATGTCCAGATACTGAATCTTGAAGCATTATATGTATATAAAGAACAGATAATTAATCCATGTATGCTACCGACTGTGCTACTAAAGCTAATGATAAATTATGAATGTTTTTGCACTCAAGATTATTTTGAATTGGAAAATTAAATGCTTCGTTCTGTATTTCACATTACTTGTCCTAATTGTTGATTAAAATGAAAACTGCTGCAGTAGTTTATGTAAAATAACTATGACTCCGAGAGGAAATACTACACTAAATACTACACTAAATGCTACACTAAATGCTACACTAAATGCTACACTAAATACTACACTAAATACTACACTAAATGCTATACTAAATACTATACTAAATGCTACACTAAATACTACACTAAATACTATACTATATACTATACTATATACTATACTAAATACTATACTAAATACTATACTAAATACTATACTAAATACTCTGGTAGGGCTACTCTATCTAACAAAAAATATATACGACAGATTCATATGAAGTGTAATTTGTTCTGAATGCAGGTGCCAAAACGACATATACACGGACAACACGCGAGAATGTAAGCGATGATATCCATACAGACACGGACAAAGCGCGATGTTGTGTAATTGTTCTGAATGCAAACGCTACTATTCAGACATGTGCATATAAAACATCTGTTATATCAGTGTTCAAACGATATCTAGCTTTCCAATATGAACATGCCTTTCAGGATCTTTAAGATTGTGTAAATTGACAATATAGTTCCACACATTTGTAACAATTTCTCTCATAAAACTAGTATTACAGAACTTAATTTTGAAGTCATGATTTAAAACAGTTAATACCCTCAGAGACTGGTCTCTCATCGTAGCCAGGCTCAGATAATATCCGAGCCTGTCAACAATGAAAGACCGGCTCCTTGTGCATTAACTATATAATATTGCCCAGTCTGGCCAGCAGTAGAAAGGCTGGCTGTGGTTTTACTAGGTCAATCAATAACTGTGACAGTTCCTGACTCATCAGCTCAGTGCATCAACCACAGAAGAATCAAACACAAGCTTAAAGTATTCTTTCACATTTCTTTATGCTTTGTGCATTTTCATAGAAACATTACAAAATTTATCAAACTAAAATAAGAAATGATGAAGTTTATGCAAATGAAAATAGTATTTTTACATCTAATAATCTTGTGACTTCAGGTGATGGAGATTGTGAGTAATCAAAGCAATATTGCACACAAGAAACAAACACTGTTAAATAATGTGTATTTGTGACATTCAAAATGTGGCAGTTGTGTAGACCCAGGTTGTTTTGACTGTTGACCTTTTGCAGAAGTTAAACAGCCTAATGCACAGGACAAGTCTGGATCAGAGTCAGCATGACAGCGCTGGGTTACTTCTCTTAGTATACTGTTACTGTAAAACTAAATTTGTATCCTTTCAAATGGGGAACCAAAGTGAGTTATCTACCTTGGGTCATTAGTTTGCTAGAGTGAGCAATTACCTAGGTCTTTACATAAAAATCATCATTTTGCAGTCCTACAGAGAGTAGAACATTTGCTAAATAAAAATATTTATAGAATATAACTTTCGATCGACTCAAACACAAAATGCTCATTTTATAAATGTAACAAAATTATGATCCTACATCACACCATGTACACTCACTGGTTTCCTTCCAAATGATCTGTTATTGATAAATCAGCTCATTTTTCGGTCATGTCAGTTTGTTTACTTACTGCTAGGTGAAATGCTGGTTCATTTCTGTAAATAAACATGACGCCACCTTCGGTAATTTGGTGACCACGTGCTGCTGTCAACCGCCTGACCAAGGACCAATTACAGCTTACTCTTCTAACCATGTGACTAACATCGAGGGGAATCCAAATTCCATATGCATTTTCAAAGCAATCGGTTGTATATCGTCGACAGAGAAAACAAAAGTAATATAGTGTTCATCCTAATATTTAGCACAGTGAAATGTTCCTAATGTAAATCATGGCTCGCTATTTGCCAGCAGGACTATTTTTAACCCCAAAATCCATAGAAAGTCCGGATATTGAAAGCTTGAAGCATTATACAGCACGTCTGAGGGCAGATAAAGCGCAGTGAAAGTGGAAGAATTTGGAACTACTTTCAACTGATATTTTCGCGTGAAACTCTAACTTACCGCATCACTATAAATGATCCATGTACTCTACCGACTGTACTATCAAGGCTACGGAAAAATCATGTTAATTTTTGTAGTAAACAATGGGAATGATTATTTGGAATTGGAAATGTAAATGCTTCATTGTCTATTTCCACATTAGTTGTTGTAATTGTTAATATCAGTAATAACCATAACTGGTGCAGTTTGTTTTGACGTAAAATAAATATGACAGATTAATATGAATATTGTGTTAACTATCAATTAAAGAAACGATGCATTGTTTCTCGATACAAGTATATTCCCCTTAACAGTTCCTGTATCATGAAGCATAAACACAAATCAAGTTTGTGAGGGCTAGTGTAATTTGTTCTGAATGCCGGTGCCGAGACAACAAGTATACACGGACATCACGTGAGAATGCAAGCATTAATACCCATACAGACGCGGACAAAACACGATACTGTGTAATTGTTCTGAATGCAAGCGTTACTATTCACACATGTATGGAGAAAAAAATGTGCGGTCTGCTGTATCGGTGTTCAAGTGATATCTAGCTTCCTAACATGAACACGCCTTTCAGGATCTCCCAGATTGTGTAAATGGACAATAAAGTTCCACACATTTATAACAATTTATCTCATAAAACTAGCATTATAGAACTTAATTTTGAAGCCATGATTTAAAAGAGTTAATACCTTCAGAGCCTGACCTCTCATCGTCGCCAGGCTTCGCACCTCGGCTACTATCCGAGCTTGTCGACGATGAGGTCGTATCCTTGTGCATTAACTATATATTATTAAATAAGTGGAAACAAGTTCAGTGGTGCTGTATTGTAACTAGACAAGTGCTCCGTGATAAGTATAGGCATGCAGCTTGCTTTGTTATAAACATAACTGACCCACACTGGGAGGCAATTCGCACGTAAGACTGACATCATTCAGAATGGCGTTTGCTAATTCAGAGGGGAGGTGTAATTATATTACTAATGCCACCGTCAGACCAGGGTGGCGTCTTTACTGCGCTGCTACGGTGACGGGAAATGGGCCCAGAGCGTGTCGGAAACGCCAGACATCGTGCTGTGGTCGCCAAGTCAGAGTGTTTGTTTTGAGCATGTTCAAAACAAACGCCAAGGTTCGGCGATCTGAACTGGAACGCGGTGGGGTCACGAAGGTCGTGAGACAAGCGTCGTAACATCTCCATGAACGCAGTACACGCATGGCAAAGACGCTGCGAAAATGGTAACATTTGCAACGGCGACTTCATCTGTCTCGGCCACGGCCTCTGGTAGCTTGTTTCTCCGGCATCATGTTTCTACTCGGCAAACGCACAACTATACAGTACGACTATACAATGATCATCTTGAAATTTCCGAAAATCTGACCAGCTTATATAGTCGCCATAGATCTCAATAGAAACGCCATAAGCGCAGAGAGGTCGTGGCAGACATGGCGTGAGAACGCGGTATGATCGCACAGGCCGCAGTAAGAGCGCGTCCATTTTCAAATTTGTAACTTTTTTGTTACTTTTTCTCACGTTGTGTTCACGTTTGCCAGATGGTCGCCATCCAGTCTGACGGGGCTATAACAATTGGTGTGATATACCTCCAATACATTATTTTATGCCATTCCATAGAGAAATGAGTGGGCTTTATTTTGATATGAAGCATGTCTTAATGTTTTCATTTTATTCAGATATCGTAAACGAAAGAAAATAAATCTCCAAAAATGCTAAAATTTCACAAAATGGCTGCCATCCTGAATCTATGAAATTACGGTTCCAGTTATTTTGCATTCCATTATCTTCTGTATAGTATCACACTAAGTCCATATCAAACTCCTTACAGGGTTCTTATGGCTCTATACACAACAAGACTTCGAAGATTTGTGTTAGGCTATCATTATATATAATCATATGTTCCTCAGTAAGGCAGTCGTCTACGCGCTCGGACACAGTAACTTGTATATCGCGCAGAAATGATAAAAATGTCATCAGTAAATGTTTTATGCAATCGAACAAAGTGAAACATTAGAAAATGTAGCTGTGAGGAAAAATAGCCATTTTATGGTCTCTAAATATAGGTTATATTATTTCTTCTCAGAAATAATACAAAGTCTAATACGAAACAGATTAAACTGTAATAAACATTTCCGGCAGTAATCACGCTGACAATGTTTAAACTATTTCGTTTTAGACTTGTTGCTTGTTTCTACATGTTGCATTAGTTGTTCCAGTTATCTTCTCCTGTTGTAGATGGCAGCACCTGTAAGGCTGATGCTGTGCATGGCAGTCCTGGTGACGCTGATATGCCACCTTGATGCCAAGTCCAAGTACATTTCTATCTCCTTGGATAGTAAATGGCAGAACACTCCTATTCTGCTCGAAGCCAGGTGAATATTTGTCAAATTTTCTTTCTAGTGTTAAATACATTTATATCATGGCAGCATACTAATAGTTCATTCTGTTCTAGTAATATGATGTCATTTATCTATGGTTGAATGTAACCTGTAATAATAATAATTTTTATGGTGAAACTAACTTGTACTGTTTGTTTTTCAGTGAGGTTATTGCAAAGGAATCTAATGACTTCTTCTGGAACTTTCTTCAAGACATGTTTACCACCAACACGCAGCAGTTTTTTCAAGGTAGTTCTTTGAATTTTTTCTTTCTTTTTGTATTTCATATTTGGTGTTTGGCCACATTTCAAGATTAATTTTGTATATGCAGCTTGTCAGTTTACTGTAAGAGGAAACCTGTAATTTACAGTGTTGCAGTTCAATTGTGAGCTCTTGCTGGTACCAAGTGTCATATATGCACTATAGTATAAAAGCTCTGTCATTACCAATCCTCCCCTGATTACTTCTCGTGATGCAGTAACGATGTCAGTTTGTCGTGTGAGATGAATCTTGTAATATGTTCTTAGATACGGACCAGAACCAGTACAAATTCATCCAGAAGAAAGCTAGTGATGTGTTGTCTCCCCTGCAGATGAATCTCCTCAGATTTGCGCTGGCACTACGAGCTCACTCGCCAGCCATTCAGATGTACCAACAGGTGTGATTTCAGTCTATAGTAACAGACACACTAACCTCATCTTCATGAAATCCATATTATTCCTTTGAAAGCAAAACCTACTTTTCTTATGAATAGTATTGACTAATATTTGATTATACTCTTTATATTTGTTAAATGCATACAATCACGGTTTGTTGACTAGTTCATGGTTAAATATATTTTTACCTGAAGGTATGTACATTTGATTTATCTATACAAGTATATTAGGCAACAAGCTACATTTTCTGCGTGTCCCACTGGTTTTCGATATTTTGTATATTTTTCTTCTTGGCAGTTTTTAGCAGCAATAAATACAAATTTCAAACTTCTTAACCAGATACGTCAATACAAATATTTACCTGGTCCCACTATTCTGAAACTTGAGGTTCAGCATGAAATCGTACTTAAAATGTTTTGTAATCTCGGGGCCAGGTTTCTAACTGTTCTGGCAAGTTGTTTATGACTGCAAGTGTATGTTGTCTGACTGTTTTTGTTACCAGATTGCTCAAGACGCAAATCCACCCACTGACTGTGAGGCTTTTGTTGACATACACGGAGAAAAAACCTGTGACATTTCTGAAATCACTGAGCTCCTCAAATCAGCAAAAGACAGGTAGAGATTTGTTACTGTCTCCCGTACCCTACAATAAGCACAGGTGCATTTTCTTTTTTCTTTTTTTTTACACACTGGATGAAGAGATTGCTGTGAAATCTTTTTGGTAACACACATGTTAAGCATAACTTTTAAGGCCACTAATTGGCTGCTCCATGGCAATAAACTGAGGCCATTGGTGGGAACAACTTTTTTCCATTCATAAGAAAAGGGCTCGGTGCTGTCTAAACTATCAGTGACATCGTAAAAACGTCAATCCCGCTGTCGTGTACAAAAGCCATTAAATACGCACATGTTTGTACTGTAATGTGGATGTCAAATGTTATCTATGATGGCTTCTCTTTTGTTTGTCCGTGTGTTTTATTGGACTTATTGGACTCCGTTCTTTTGGTGTATCATTATCTGGAGTATAACGATTGGGTAGTGATGTAACCTTGTCTAAATCAGTTGATTTTCATGATTAACAGTGATTTCTAATGATGTGTAAGAAATATGACTCGTTTCCAAATGTATCTAGCTTGTTTTCGCTCATTAGATACAATTTGTTACAAGATAAATATGGTATCTAACAGATGCTCAGCTAGTACAGCTGTGTATGTATGTTCTATGTGCAATTTAATCACACTTAACCCTCTCCCTGCTCCTCTTTAGGGCATCTCAGGTTGCCTTCAGCGTGGAGAGAGTTACACAGTGATTACCGACAAATTTCTCTGCTATTCTGTACTAGTTTTACCTTGATTTATCCGCAGACAAAGACCCACAGTTTACCAATTTGACCATATCTATCCTGGAACTGCTGATATCAGCAACAGTGTTATCCTGTATTCAAGACTGGGATCGGACTCGTTCAAGAAATTCCACAGTGTTCTTGATGCGATGGCATCGCAGGGACAGATCTGTTATGTTTTCAGACATTTCACTAAGGTGAGTGTTGACTGGAGATCACAAATTGTCAGAGTTCTTCCATGATCGATTTAGTTAAACGCACAGTCCCCCAGGTAGGGATAGAACCCATCAGCCAATCACAATACAGCAATGCATGAAGTTGGGCATAACTTGATTAGCCACGTGATAACTGTCCACGTGATAACTGTCCGACAAACAATATCTAAGCAAGGCAAGCATAGTGGCGGTGACATCTTTGTATTCAGGTATAAATCTCGTGATACTGTGCGTAGAAGATATGCCGAATGTTCTGCGTAGAAGCTGTTGGCTGTTTAGCATGTGGGAAAGCTTGACGTAGATTTCGGGGAGGCGTGGCTTCGTGATTAGACTGATAGGTCAACTAATGTACAGCAATTCTTATTACGCCATTTATGAATGCTTCCTTCACAAGTCCTAATAGGATTTTATGTTGCTTCATGACTGATGCCTTGTCTCCTATTAAAGGGACTCAAACACTAGATTCATATTGTGTAAACCTAAAGAACTGATGATCCTACACCACGCACAATGATTGATTTCCTTCAAAATGATCTGATATCGATAAATCAGCTAATTTCCATTGTTTATTTACATAGACTATATTAGTCATGTGGTTAGAAGAGAACGTTGTGATTAGTCCTCAGTCAGACGGTTTAGAGGTCACACACTCCTGCTCACCTAGCAGTTTATGTAAATAAACAAACTGACTGCCTGGAAAATATGCTGATTATCGATAATCATTTGGAAGGATATCAATCATTGTACATAGTGTATGATCATCAGTTCTTTAGGTTTATTCAATATGAATTTAGCGTTTGAGTCACTTTAAGCTCCTGTATTCATTTCAATGTGACTTTTGCAGGAAGCAAGTGAGTCAAAGGCCCGGTTCTCTGGCTACGGTATTGAACTTGCAATCAAGAGTACAGAGTACAAAGCTAAGGATGACACCAAAGTAGAAGGTATGTTGCATATTGAGTTGTCTCCCCTAGCATGTAATGAGTTGTGTTCTCATACGGCCTCAGACTACAATTATTCATTTCCTGGTTGACCAACTTGTGGAAGTGACGTCAGAAAACATAGTCCTCTATTAG
>JAUTBT010034222.1:0-18304 GCA_032361225.1 Lepetodrilus schrolli | reverse complement strand
GAATGTTGCAGTAAACCTGTGAGCATCGGCTGGTACTGACAAGATCAAGGATGATAACTGCATTGCCACTCTACAGATAGCGCATCCTATTGATTGATTAAAATAGTTCTTTATGTCGCACTGGGAATGTTTCACACAAAGCCAGGGTCCAGTTCCATAAAAGGATGGTCGCACTATGAGAGTCGTAACTCTATATGCGTGTAAAGGAGTTATGACTCCTGCAGTGCTATGACCTTTCTGTGGAACACTGGGCCCAGGGAAATAGAATGCAGACATTGTGGGAATTCTACGTTGAAATCAGCTCTTTTTTTTAGTTTGTCTTTTGAAATAATAATCAATCCGAACCTGTTCATTCCTGCGTGATGGATCGCAAAGCCGTATGGAAGCAGGTCACGTAACTCATGATTCTGAAATCAATCAAAGGTCAAAGGATATGGTAAAACTGTACAATAAAACTTTTAAGATATCAGTCTATTAATAGATGGCAAGGGCTAACAATATGAATGTTCGAAATTTGGCGTGAGCGAGTTATTGTTTTAACGTCGCAACGGTAATCTTTCACCCATACTTTGTTTTGGGATATACTGAGATTTAAAGGAATGAATGAATGAATGAATTAGTATTTTACGTGGCAGTGGGAACATTTCACCCATACATGACGATTTACATTCAAAATATGTTGGATTAAATTATCTGATTAAAAAGAACGTTACAAACCTTGACTTGCTCGGCCTCTGAACGGAGAATCTCGGTGGATGCCGACCCCTCCTTCAGGAACACCCCGAGCGAGTCCTTCTCCAGGCACATGTCTCGGATAGCTCTAGCTGTCTTGCCTGTCTCCTTACGAGAGTGCACAAACACCAGCAACTACAAGAAAACAACAGCACATTTTAAATCCTGAAAATTTTTACAAACACAATACAGCACATTTTCAATCCTGACATGGTTTTTACATACACAAAACAGCACATTTTCAATCCTGACATGGGGGCATATTCTCAAAACCTTCTTATGATCGTACGACAATCTTAAAGATTTGTATAGTAGGGCTATGAAAATGTTGCGGAAGTTCTTAGGCTAAGAAGTTCATAAGAACGTTTCGAGACTAACCCCCTTGTCTTTTTACATATCCAATACAGCACATTTTCAATCCTGACAACATTTTTACATATCTAATACAGCACATTTTCAATTCTGACCTGGTTCTTTCCAGCGTGTTCCATGACCTTCTCGTAGACGATGTCATTCATCAGCTGGAAGCGCTTGACGGCTTTCTTCTCTGTGATGCCAATAAACTGCTGCTCCAGAGGCACTGGGCGAAAGCTGTTGTCGAAGAAGAAGAGGCCCTCTTTGGGATCAACCCGTAGGAACGTGGCAACGTCCTCGAAGTTGGGCAGTGTCGCACTGAGGCCCACCAGTCGCACATCTTCCTGTGTGGTCTCGATGTTTCTGATCGCCCTGGCCACCAACGCTTCCAGAACTGGGCCACGGTCATCGTGCAGCAGGTGGATTTCATCCTGAAAATAAGTGAAAGTAACTTACTGTTTTTCATTGCCGCAGTTCTTTTTGCGTTCTTTCTTTTTGTGGGGGTTTAGATTCGATTTCAAGATTCTTTCACTGCTTGTCAATTTAGGGCAGGAGTAAACTCACAACATTCGTGGCACTGAATGTTGAAGTAAACCTGCGAGCATCGGCTGGTCCTGACAAGACCACAAGTGTTATCTCCTTTGCCATTCTACAATGCATCCTATAAATGTCGTGTCAGAAATGTACCTTTCGTGAACATTGATGACATGTGCCCAGAACAGGACTTGAACCCAAACCATTGCGCTACTACCCGCCCCTTAATATTAGGTATAACCCACACAAACAAAACCTGGATGGCTGCTTCCATGAAACAATTTTCCTTCAGGTTGGATTACATACTCCCCAGGGGGTTGAGAGGAAAGATTAGTGCACACCGAGCCATTAACTGGATTACTGCATCACTTCGAGAATGCACATAGTAAGTAATTTTTATAATTATTATTAATTCTCAGCTTCAAGGTTAACTTGGGAGTGACACGTACGTATATCATGAGTCGGACAAGCTGAGTGTACGTTCTCTCGCCGCCCTTTCTGGTGATGATGTCCCACTTCTCCGGCGTGCACACGATGATCTGCGTCTGGTAGATCTGTTCCCTGGACAGCTGGTGGTCACCGGTCAGCTCATCCACCTTGATGCCGTACGACTTCAACCTCTGTGGATAAAAACGTGGAGACATTAGACGGATACTGTCAGAGGAATACTGTCAGGAGACGACTCTACCAGCTGGATAAGGTACAGACAAGTTGTGCTTTACAGTATGTCAGGTTGCCTTCAGAATGGAAGAGAGTTGAAGCAGAAGACTGTCACAGGGTTGGTTGTTCGAGTTAGTTTTGTTTACTTGGCTTATTGTTTTTTATTTGAATTGGGAACTAGAGCTGCTTTCAATATTATTTCACTCATATCACGACTTGTCAGTTAATTACAGGAGGAAACTGCCTTAGTGCTGAATGTGGCAGTAAACCTGCAAGCATCAACTGGTGCAGACAAACAAAGAGGATAACCATACTGTGCAGACAACACATCCTATCATGATCACGTCGTAAATGGAACCTCCACAAATAGTAATTCAAAGTTTTGAACTTGTGACCTTTGGCCATGGTCAAATTATTTTAACACTGAACATTTCACACGCAATGAGGAAACATAAGCAGAATATTGTCATGTAGTAGCGTTGGCAGAATACTGTCACAATGCTAACACACATGAAGGAAACACTCAAAGAAATCCTACCGTGAAATGATAATGATATCTAAATGCTATCAATCTGTCATTCTTGTATATATTTATAAAATTTACAAAATTTAAATTTACAAAATTAAAATTCACAAAATTTAAATTTACAAAATTTAAATTTACAAAATTTAAATTTACAAAATTTAAATTTACAAAATAAATAATTAAAAATTGAAAAATATAAACTGTTAAACTCTGTATTCATATGCCATGATATCTCAGAACTATGATTTCACGATGTTCCGTAGAACTGGCATCCAAGCAAATATGGCTATGAAATATCTCTTCAACTCACTTCGCTAAATGTTCCGACCATTTCCTGTACCAGCGACCTCATCGGTGCCACATACACAATCTTGAAGTCGTCTGTGTTGATGGTGCCGTCTTCGTTCACATGTTTGCCAATTTCCTTAAGGATGCACAATAGGGCAACATTTGTCTTACCAGCTCCCTGTGACAACACAGAACAATTTGATTACATTACAATAGCCTACAGTATAGCCTACGTTATTATAGGCGTATAATGTGCACTACAGAATGCAAATGTAACATGGAATTTATAACAGTGGTTTTTCTGACAGATACACATTTAGTCTTGGTCAAATAGCCGCCATTACTGATAATCACAAATATACATTTTACACTACAGAACTAAGATATTTTTAAATCAATTGAAATGTCCAAAAAGAAAAGGAAAAATGAGTGAGTGAGGGATTATGGAGTTTAACGGTGCTGCGGGAATCTTTCACCCATTTGCGACGATAAAAGTAAAAGTAAACTGACATCAAATTTTATGTTGACTGAAAAGAGAGAAGGAAATAAATATTGAATTTAGTTTTAAAGTTAAATTATATCATAAAACATAACTTTGACACATGGTTACCGAGATAAAATTTTTTTTATTGAAGTAATACTAGTATAAAATTTAACATTGACTTACAGTTGGCGCAGATAGAAGAATGTTCTGATCCGACTCCATACAGACTTTACACAGTCGACTCTGGATCCTGTTCAAACTCTTGAAGCCTTCAAACGCTGGCTGTGCGTACTTTGGGAGACGATCAATTGGCACCAATGACTGGATAAAAAACATACACAACTCTTAACTTTGGTTTGAAAGATAACTGACCTGCGAGAGAAAGTAACTGCTGTGGACATTAGTGTTGAGCCACTGGAGCAGATTTTGAATTGAATTAAATTGAATAAAAAAAAAATCGTTGCAGCGGGAATATTTTTTACCATACACAATGTCTGCAATATTAAATTAATATAGTTATGATATTATTTGACATGTAATACAATAAAACGAGCATGAAAAACCATGCCAATACGCTACAGTAAAATAAGTTGGTGTTGAACTCATCCAACATTCTACCACCCACATATCTCTGCGATTTACTACAGAATGCCAATGAATTGCAGCGAGTAAAGCCGTTTTCATTCACATTCTTCAAATTTCAGCATTAAATTTGAAATCGCCCATGGGCCATATTCCCAAAGTTATCGTTGTATGTAACGACATCGTAAAGCCGTTGTGGAGTAATATTTGATGTGCTCCAAAGTTTAGTTCAAGGTGTACGTTACCACAGATCCTACCCTGTTGTTAGAGTGTCATAAAGTTGTGCTATGCTTCTGTTATTTTGAAACGTGACATTAAAATATACCGAACGTCACAGAGATTTCCCATGTTACGACATGCTTCCAACGACAGTATAACGATACTGTAACTGCATCGGCTAACTGTCTCTAAGCGTACTGTTATGGTAAAACTACCGACAGCTTATGGAACATGGCCCCAGATTTATCTTGTCTTTATTAATTACTTGCTTACTGATTATAGATGGCACGATATAAACATACATGGTAATGATTTGATGATCGTAAACATTACCTCGTCCGTTTCAAATGGTTTTGGTTTCAGAGCTGGGACGTGAACCTCTTCGTAGCCTGAAATATAGGACGATGCCATTGATGACATAGGCAAAAGAAATGTCAAAAATTATTCTGAAATTTACCAGTTGTGGAAACTTTGAAATATATTTCATACCACCACCATCCTATTATGCAACAGTAACACAAAAGCATCTAAAAAATCAATATCTTATGATTTAGTTTCCCTTTCTTCAACAAGTGTTAATGTTGTTTCCTGCAAACAACTGGGTTTCCCCATTGATGTTTCATTGGGTATGGTAAGATTGGGATACAAAAAAATGGGGTGGACTGGGAGGTTATGAAAAAGGGTATTCCCCAGTAAATTAGCTCTGAAATATAGTATTTATGCTATCGTACCCTTCTTCTGTTTTCTGTAGGACCCATCCGGCAGCTGACATCTCTTGTTGGCCATCAGGTGACTGCCCTGGCTGAACATCAGGTCCTCAAGGTCAAGCTGCTCCACTTGACCGATGTCCTGTAGGTCAAAACAGGACATATAGTGTACAACTCTTCCTGGACAGCAGACACTATGGACAGGGAGTTGGTGCTGAGCTCAGGTAGGTGCGAGTTGGCAGTGAATGGGGGTTGGGGTGGAATGTGGCAGTGTATGTGGACAAGGTGGTGTGTAGAGACATGTGGTGGTGGTGTATGTGGGTGAGGGGTGTGTTCTTTCCTTGTACACAGTGAGTGAGTGATTATGGATTTTGTTGCTGCGGTCAACGTTACAACGATCCTTGTACACAAAATAACTAATTCACACTAACCACATAGCCGTCGATGTCCATGTCCTCTACATCTGTAATGGCGCGGTTTTGTCTGGCTTGCTGTCTACGTGTCCGTTCCTCACTGACGATGTCCTCGCGGTCCGTCTCTTGCAGTAAGCTCAGGATTGGCTTCAGATCGAGGTCAGACCTCATCTTGTCCTCAACCTTACGCCTCTCACTGTCGCTTTGAGCCGATGCCAGCAGTGTGCAGTACAAAACTGAAACACAAATGTGGTAGGTCAATGGATTACTCTATCATATATTTTCAATTTTTTAAAACTTAGATGTGTTGATATGTCAATTCTATTAATAAATTCGAATTCTTACCACAAAGGGGGTTAAGGGATTCACATTTCAAACTTGCCTCGCTGACAAGTCATAACATGGGAAATATAACATTGAAAGTGGAAATAAATGGCATTTTTTAAAAATAAATAACAGAATAATTAATTAAAAAGTGAGTGAGTTATTGTTTTTACATAGCATTCACCCATATCATTAATTAAATAAAAATAAAAATAAATTGTAATTGTTTTTCATTGTAACTTACCTTGAGTGTATATAAAACAATGTGTAAAAAAAACACCTTTGCTTTAAATTTTAAAACGGAGAAATTGTCTAACCACAATTATTTGTTTAATTGCAGTTTAGAGCCACTTTCAAGGTTCTTTTACTTATATCATGGCGTGCCAGATTAGAGCAGTAGGAAACCCACAACATCCGTAGTACTGAATGTTGCAGTAATCCTGCAAGCACTGGCTGGTACCGACAGACCAAGGATGATATCTGCATTGCAACTCTACAGACAGAGCATCCTATCAATATCGTTTCAGAAAGAAAACTTTTGCCAACACTGATATCAAGCTCATGGGACCTTTGGCCCCGTAGTCAAAACATTCTACTATTTTGCTACCTAACAATAGATAGATTGGGATAGATTGTACATACTCATCTGTCGGTGTTGACGGAGGACTCGGATGAATTCAAACTGATTGACGCCTAGCAGCATAACGAGCTGTGTTTCGCATTCACGATCGTCTCCAGAAATCTGAAAAACAAAAAGAAATACACCTTCAGAAGAAGAAAAAACTAATCAGTTTAAGAAACTGAACCAGAGATGAGATGGACATGTGAATGATAATCTTGTAGCGCCTTGAACGGCAGCTTGGGTTGTATACTCCCCAGGGAGTTGAGAAGGAAATAGAGTGTACACAGATCCAGTGACCGGGGTAATAATGTAGATCTATGAGCTTGCTTTCGAGCGTGGACTTGGTGCAATATAAATGTTCACATTATTATTATACTGTCAGTTCAGGAATCAGTAATCTATTGTAGAAATACCAATTACCCGTATTTAACAAAACGATACACAACTCATAATGTCAATATCAGTAATCTAATAAAAATGGCACGTGTTTAACTGATCGATATACAACTCATGTCAATATCAGTAATCTAATACAAATGGCACGTATTTAACTGATCGATAAATGCTAATAAGACAACACAGGAATCAATAATCCACTGTAGAATTACAAATCGACTATACAATACCTTCAAAACTTCTACGACTTCCTTAGCTTTCGTCTGGGCAGTGGTAGGTTCATCTGGATAGTACTTGCTGAGCTTTCGCTGTATCCAGAAAGCGTCAATATCTCTGGGATGAAGGCCGCCATCAGACTTTCCGCCTCCTTCTTCAGAAATCTAAGCAGACGGAAACACAAACCAGATGAATAATGAGATTTGGAATGGATCTATTATTGTTATGTTGGATTACAACCTGTTTCCGAAGTCCAATGATCTACCACATGGGTAATGATAGCAAAGAATGAACATGCCTTCGGTTTAATCTTCAAGTTCAGTTTTGAGTCCAAAAGTGTAATGTGTCACTCACTCAGTAGCAAACCACAGAAAATAATACCTAAAGTCAGAATGTGTGTATCTTTTAACCAAATAATGATTTGTAGTAGCAGACTCGTTAAAATAAGATCTGTAACTAACACTCAAATCAATATATTGGGCACTCGCCCAGTTACGGTCTCAGAAAACATCCCTTTTGAGTTTCCTCATATTGACACTAGACCACAGACAATCACAGCCTTGTCTATACAAATATTCAGGGTATGTTACAAACTCCTTGTAGTGTTTAATGGCTAAAACTGCATACTCGAGTCACCGAAAATCGTTCTTGCATGAAAATCGCCCTTTGACGATGGTCCTAAACATGGCCATTTCCCATGGTATGCAGATTTGTACCACTATTTAACTTTGACATAGTTTTTTCTTCAGACATGATGGTTCACAGTCTTTGGAGTTTGTTTCGTGCGAAACTGACAGTTTCCAATGCATTGACATGATGAAACACGATGGAAATGAACAGCAAATTTTTTCCCACCCTTTCGAAAACGAAGGAAGCGGAAGAAGGAAAGCATGCGCATGTTTTAAATGCACATATGAACATTTGCTTGAAATTTAGAATCGAAAATGAAAGAATATGTCGCAGTATCAAAAATCGTAATCTGGCCTTTTCAAAAAGTGTAATTTACCAACATGAGGCAAGATGAAGCATTTATTAAAAAGCGTTAAAATTATGCCCAAAATGTAATGGTCTGCAACACACCTACACTGTCTTATATTTTTGTTGTAAAACCACCAATCGACATCACTTACGTTTGCGTGAAGAGTGCCATCGATCATCGCCTCTTCTCCCTCGTTCTCGGCATCGTCATCTTCCTCCTGCACTTCACCATAGACATCAGCCGTGTCCTACAAAAAGGGGAAATATCGTCTTAAAATAAATATGTTTCAAAATGATTTCATAACGGTGCGAAAAAAATTGCACATCAAGTGCATTACCAGATAACTCTCCATTCGGATTTGTAATCAGGTAACAGTGACATCATGATTAATGTTGATGCAGGAATTTCACACCCATATCAGATGATTTCCAGGTACCAGAGTGTCTCAGGATTATTTAGCTGGTATTAACACGTCAAGGATGACGCGTGCCATGTGACAGTACAGACAAGAACATCATAATCGCGACGGAAAGGTAATTTCCATGATCAGTGAGTGAATGAATTATTGTTTTACGTCACCGCTGGAATCTTGCACCTATACATGACAAAATGTGATCCTGATCATTGAAGCCAGGTTCAAACTCAATACCTTTGGCTCAATTGATAATATTTATATTGGTAGATTTTTCTATAATTAGTTTATAGATCTAACACAACAAACCTCTTCATCCGATTCTTCAAACTGGACATTAACACCATACGTCTCATCAATATTTTCAGCTAAAAAGAAATAAATGGTAAAAATATATATTCCACAATAATCAGCTGTACATTGTTAATCCAAATTAATTGATCGATGAATTGCATTGTCTGACATCAATCATGTTTAGTCTTCTCAATCCTTTCACACAAGCACAATGACGATTATTTTTAAAATGTCAACAACATATAATTCCCTGCTTTTACCACAATGTATTAATAAGAACAACCAAATAAATTGAAATAAAATATGTAACATACATGTTTGGGGCTTCTCTTCTTGTCCCCAGTCGGTGATTTTCTTTCCCAAGTTCACGAGCAGGGCAAACCTCTCTTCAGCCATCCCACTGAGGAGATTTTCAACTTCGTGTTTCCGTTCTCGATCTTTCATCCGATCGTTTTTGAGAACAGCCAACACTTCATCTGCAGCTCCACAAAGCACATCCCTTGGCTGAAAAACATTTAAATTCAGAATAATCTTTCTAAAATGCAACACTTATCCAGTTATTGTGTTGCACTTGTGGACGCTTTCACCCATACACAACGAAATGGAAATGGTAAAGACATGTTAGTCAAAGGGCCATTTTATAGCATTGATGGAAATCCATGCCTTGTAGTGATGTCTGAATTTCAATGAGCCATTTTATTTTAGAAACGAACCCAATCCTTGCAACTAAATTGTGATTTCAGCGGAAAATATGCCTGGGGTCTAGGGACAGGCCCCAGTCCATGCCCAGAGCAAGTAAAACCTCTAAACCCCAATTCACAAAAAAAAACAATCAAGACCCTTGCATGAAGTGCATGGCATCCTTATTACCTGATCACCAATGGCAGCCTGAATGAAACTAAGCAACACTTCGTATGTCTGCCTGGTCTCTGTTGTTTTTGGTCTGTACAAGATTCCAACCATCTGATCGATTCCCTCAGAGAGTAGAGTAGTGCCCTTCATCTTGATCATGTCTCGCTGAGCCTCGTCACGCTTACGACGTCTGAAAATTATATGCAAACCACATTTATCTATGGCTATAATTAATTATAATTATTATTGCAATTATTGATTTCTTTAGTTTAAATATAATTTTTATTGCATTTATATTTTTATTAATTTAGTCAAACATACTTATTTTTCCTCTCTTCCATCTGAGGTGGTCTTGTTTTCTGTGCTCTGTCTCCCATTCTCGTTCCTGTGATTTTACCCACAAGGGACATAACCTCTCCAGTGGATTCATCTCGAGCTCGTCGGTCAATAAGAGACCGATCTACTTGCAACACAAGATTGGAGTTCTGAATTAATAAATAAACAATTGTACAATTAAAATAACAAAGCAGCAAAACATCAATAAATGCCGATATTAGTTGATATGTATATAATCTAAAAATGAATTGAGCAATAATATACAATAGTTTTGTCACTTTGTATACACAAAAATAATGTATATATAACATCTATTGCATAGAAAGCACATGTTATATATCGTACAGCTGACTAAGTTATACGGTGTTATACAAATAAAGAAAGAAAGTTGCGTACAATGTTGACCAAAAAACTACCCGTGCGAAATCTGGAGGTCTGATAACAACAACGTAAACTTGAAGATTACAGCTCATCAGCCGTCAATGCAAATTGAATATACTTACAGCTTTGTATTCATACTGAAGCGATCGGGCCGCAGCATCCGCCATGGCTGATGCTACCCTTTGGTTTTATTCGTTGGCACGCCAAAACTGTTCAATAAACTTCTCTTCAGTCACGTTCATAAAACGCAAAACGCACGCCAACCTCGAATGAACCGCTTCCGGTTCCGATTCAATGCTATTTGCCCAATCACCTATAAACCAATAATATACTATTTCTCAAACATTTATTTAACAATGTAGGTATGCATGTCCATATATTTATTATTTTATACTGTAAAATTATACCATTGTGAAATAATATAATACTCAATGGATAGAAATTATTGAATATATATCTATTCATATATGAATGCATCCTTTAATAAGCCGTGCAGCAAGTAATAGACTGTATCACCCTTATTGCTTCCCAAAACAGTGATGTTTGCTGCTTGATCTGTTGGTCTCTTCAACGGTGGCATAATCACTGATAGTAGGTATGTACAGGCTTATTGTTAACTGCTGTGTCCAGAATTTAATGATTTAACCCAAATTGATAAACTTATTAATTGTAAATCAATTGAAAAAAGTAAACAATAGACCAAACAATATTCATTTTCACTTTCTCTAATTTCACTGTAAAGTAGGCTACTGTTGTTATTAATAAACACGTTTATATAATCCATAAATCATATCCTTTAAATTATTTGGAATATTTAACATGATTACATAATTATTTATTTGAAACAGTTTTAAATGATAATCCCTAGATAATATTTCTACTTTCTACGAATTTCTAGAATAATCTATTACAACTCTTTGGGGCATTTCCGATTGCCTTCAGCAGAGGGTTAAAATGTTCAAACACTTGGCAAGGATCATGTCCATATTCTTCAGATGGATGGTCCATGATATGCAGTCTCTAGCTTTAGATTTGAATTAGTTTATGTCCATGTCAATCATAATATATATTCTAATTTCTAGATGTAGACTTGCTATTTGTCTTAAGATCAGATCAGAGAAAATGCGTCCCATCTACCCACAGGTTTTGAGTCAATATTGAGCCACCACTGTACTATCCCTATGTACTCCACCCTTCCCCATCCATATGGATAATTAACAATGCATGATAA
Organism: Lepetodrilus schrolli; assembly: GCA_032361225.1. Taxonomy (NCBI): domain Eukaryota; kingdom Metazoa; phylum Mollusca; class Gastropoda; order Lepetellida; family Lepetodrilidae; genus Lepetodrilus; species Lepetodrilus schrolli. The sequence goes on along the minus strand of JAUTBT010034222.1, from coordinate 6,762 downwards.
TATGTAGTTTTACCATAGGTCTTGTACTGCAATTCAACATCTTCAGGTTAAGTGTTTATAAATTGTATTACTAATGTTTCAGAATGTTCAGGTAGATCAAAACTGGTATCATTTTAATTTATTGATTTGATTGAATTAGTATTTTTCATCACATCAGGAATATTTTACCCATACACAACAACTACAACATACAATTAATATAGTTATGATGTTGTTTGACATGTAATACAATAAAACAAGCATGAAAAAACATGCCACTACTTTGCGGTAAAGTATGTGTATAGGTGGAGATGTTGAACATAGATACACAGTAATGATGAGACAATGTATAATTAAAACTTTCCATATAGTCAAATTTCCTTTAAAAAGTATAAAATAAGGTGCCCAGGAATCTGGGTGAATAAATGTTTGAGATTAGGGGAAGAATAAAACTCGGCACGCTGAGCTGAAAAGTCCACACAGTCGAGCAAGATATGCCTGATCGTTAGGTCCTCGTCACTCACACCCAATACACCAAAGTCTATCCTTGCGTTTTAAAATATATGATTGAGTATATAATGTTTCGTCCTGACGACAATATACACCCGATAAGGGAGTGAAACCAATTACAGGCTGAAACTGATACAATTTATTATGGACTTTGCTTTCCCATTTGGCTTGACGTAGCGATTTAATATGTTATGTTTAGAATAGATATATGGAATGGGCATTGATGCTATTGAAGAACTAATATGCAGCCTTTGCTGCAGCATCAGCTAATTTATTACCCTAGAGGCCAACATGGGTTGGCAACCAAGAAAAAACTACTTTGTATTGTGAGTTTGCCAGATAATCGTGAAGTTGTAAAGTTTTAATAATAAATTAAATAAAAGGGTTATCACAGTTGTTTTGAATTACCTGAAGACAAGACAAGGAATCAGAGAATATTATGTAAGGTCCAGTTTTGAATCCTCTAATGGCTTTTTATTACTATTTATGTTATTAACACAAACATTTTATCACAGTTGGTTAATAAAATAAATAGTAATAAATAAATTTTAATAAAATATTTGGTAACATAATTTCTAAATAAAACAATGTGGTGTTGTCACTGGTTATTGTTTTTTGTTTTTCAGAATCCAAAATGTCTAGTGACAAAGATAAAGACGACTATACAGAACCTAATTGTTGTGATGGTGGTAGTCATGAAATGACGACAGTCGGGGAATCGACCGTCCAGTCAGAAACAGCTCATATTGGAGAGTTCATTGACATTCATGGCAGTCACATGACACAGGAACGATTAGGTTTGATAGTCAAAATCACTGAAATTATATTTTACTGAAATTATTATTATCATTTTCTTTTGTAATTGGTTGTTATCATTATCATCATTATTATTGTTGTTATTATTATTATTGTCGCATGCGGGTGGTAGCGCAGTGGTAGAACAGATGGACTTCGGAGCCTAAGGTTCCAGGTTCAAATCCCGCCCCGGGGGCCTGGCATCAATGTTCGCGAAAGTTACCTTTCTGACGCGATGTCTGTAGAGTGGCCATGCAGTTATCATCCTTGGTCTTGTCAGTACCAGCCGATGCTTGCAGGTTTGCTGCAACATTCAGCACTACGGATGTTGCGGGTTTCCTCCTGCCCTAAACTGACATGTCATGATATAAGTGAAAGAATCTTGAAAGCGACTTAAAACCCCAATAAAAAAAAAACACCTCTCCCTGCTGGATTAGGCACAGGCACTGTTCTTTAGGGCATCTCTGGTTGCCTCCAGCATGGAGAGAGTTAATTAAGACAAAACCGGTACAATAGGACTGAAACATTCTGGGAAAAGTAATACAATCTAATCTAAAACTCGCGTGCCAAAGTCTGTTCCTTGGCTCGTCATGTATGGGTGAAAGATTCCCGCAGTGGTGTAAAACAATAATTGACTCACTTACTGTTTTCACTTGTAGAGCTGTCACCACACAACGACAAGAAAAACGTTCTAAATTTTGTCACACTAACCAAATCTAATTTCTGGGAACTATTATCATTTTAAGTAAGGCCATAGTTATTTAATTCCTTGGTTTACGGATCTGTCGACCCAAATATTTCCATTTTGGAAAATAAAAATAATTATTTTTATTTATTATGCTCCACCAACAGTGTATTGGTCTTTAGAAAATTATAATAATAAATAGTAAAGTAACAAGTTGTATAGACCATCATTAAACATTTAATTTGTAAGACTTACTGCTATTGACAAGTACAGTTCTTTGAAAATAACTGCATTCAAATCTGAATAAGTTATGTGTACTGGTGTTTATAACAACTCTTTTAATCAATTATATTTATTTTCTGTCAACCGACCATTCATAATCTCCTATTGTTATTATTTTTATATTGGGTCCGACCACTGGCCAAAATATCAAATTAAATTTATTTATATTTTCGACAGCCGAGCCAAAATCATCATAGAAAAAATCTGTAAACCGGTGAATCAAATAACTATGACCTAAATATCACCATTATTTATAACACTAACAGCAAGACAAATACAACGTTATCATTTCACAGTAAACACAGCAATAGCTTTCTTGTTTGGGGTTTTCTAAGTACTGTAACTGTCAAATTTGAAATAATATACTAGTAATTTCTTCATTGAAGCATGATGCATGGATATTTAGTAATACATCTTGGTCTTGTGTAAGTCTCAGTGGCAGTGGTCAATTAGACTTGCAGGAGAATGCCATTCAGAGTTTGTGTTCTGTCACTTTTGTCAACGAATTCACAAGAACATGCATGTGTGACCGATAGTCTATTGTGGCAAATGTCAGCTAAGTATAGCGTTAACATGGTGAAGGTAGATCTTGCCACTTGAAAGACAACAAAGGACTGAGTCACCAGCCCTTCCAATTGACATCCTGTTTCTACAGGTTCTAGCATTGAAATAAGGACATATTTTGTATGATTGGTCCATAAACCTTAAAGTTTATTAAAGGCCTACCACGGTTTGTTGACATATTTCATGGTCAAAAATATTTTACCTGAAAGTATGTACATTTGATTTGTCTAAACTTTAGATACATTTTCAATGGTTTTCAATATTTTCATGTTTTATTTATTTTTTATCTCTCAATTTTTAATATGTGGAGATAAAAAAAATAATGGGGCATGCAGAAAATGTAGCTTGTTGTCCAATATACTAATGTAGACAAATCAAATGTACACACTTTCAGGTAAGTACATTTGACCATGAAGTATGTTAACAAACTGTAATTGTATGCCTTTAACGGGATTCAAACAGAATGTGGAGGGTGTGGCAATGTTATTTTTCCTATGTCAGTTATCAGAATTTACTCTCACATGGTTAATATTTATAAAGCTACCATAATTACCCTAATAATTCAAACCCTCTTATAGTCCGAACACCTAAATTAAACACCAACAATATTTGTTTTCTCACCCTTAAAATATGAACAAGATCATTTTTTTCAAATTTTCTAATTATTCAAACACAATATTTATTTTCAACAGTTTTAAAAAAAAATTGTATTTATTTTTAAAATCCTTAATTTATTTATCATTTCATTTAGAACCCCTTTTTGTACTTTTAAACAGCTACAACTTTAAGTATTTTCTCCTGTTCAAATCATTAGTGTAATTATGGTATACTTGCAAGAATCCACACCTTGACACAGAAAATGCCCTACAATTTACAAAGCCATGAAAAATAAATTCTTTCTATCAATAAATGTTTTTAAATGGGTACTATGCATGTACTCAGCATGTGATTACTGAAGGTTAAGTATTATGTTACATCTTGAAACCAGGAACAGATTTTGTAACATGATTAGATTTTACTTTTCTCAATGTATTTTCGCAAGAAACCCTCTTATTTTCAAGGAATATAATCTATCATGTTATAAATACTGGTGAAACATGATCTGATAATGAAGAGATGAAGCCATCAGGATATCTATGCCCTGGGCTCTCATGTATAAAACTGGCATAACTTCGCTGTAACCTTATGGTACCTTTAAACCTTAGCAATGGTGTAGTCTATGGCTTAGGTTGGAGTTGATGTGTAAACCTTAGAGTTGCCGTACACCAGTTTGTACAGGAGGACCCTGGGAAATGAGCTGATGTTAACAAATGCTGTCGCTTAGCTTTTCATTGTTTTGCATTACAATAAGATATTTTGGAGTTTAAAAGGAAACTGTATTTTGTTCACATCTCTGCTAGTCAGTACAATTTTCTTGGTGTATTAATAAAACAGCTGACCTATCTTTTAGGCACGACCTCTTTCTGGGTCAATCTATCATTCTAGTTCAGGGCTATCCTGTACTAAAACGGTGTAAGTGTAAAGTAGCATAAACTCAGACCTTAAACACAGACTACACCATTGCTAATGATGGGAGTTTACCTTAGAGTTATGGGCATGCCAGAGATATGCTGTTTCATACCTGAGAGCCCTGGGTCTTGTGATACAAAACAACTAGTGTTACCAGAGTGGCAGCTTCCTATACTGGGATTAATTTGTTGAACAGGGCCCTGGTTTTGAAACAATGACAGTTACCTATCTACACTAGCTGCCTGCTGACAGATGTGGTTTTCTTGGTCTCTTTTCAGTCCATCTCTCATGACAACAAGAGAGATAATCACGTGTAGTCCAGACTTCTAATCTTACTGCAGTCTGCCACCTTTTTCTGAAATACTGTATGATCTGTACACCAAGGTCGCATGATTACATCAGATTGAATAGCAGCTGAAATTTATTTCAATGACATGTTGTATTTTTTTCCTTATTAATCCAGTAAAGGCTCTTGTGGTAGAAAAAAAAGGCAATTGTGGGAAAACCTTTGTCATAGGTGACTGTGTACTGGCTGGTGTGTGTAACATTGAAGTACAATAGTTCATACATTGGGGTACATTAATTCATATCAACAAAGAGTAACAAAACTAGTAGATCTATTATATGTAGTGTTCAAAATAGATTTATTCTGTCTGCATTGAGAGGTAACTTCTAAACATGGCTGGTAATTATGGTAAATATTTATTTTTATTTACACATCTACCTTGTCTACTCATCATCGGTTGGGGGGGGGGGTGTGTCTTAGTATGTCAGGTAACATACACACACACGCACGCACACACACACGCATGCACGCGCACGCACGCACACAAATACACATACACACAAATATACACACACAAATACACACACACAGACACACAGACACAAATACACACAGACAAACACATACAAACATACACACAAACACATACACACAAACACATGCACAAACACACATACACAAACACACACACTACACACACACAAACACATACTACACACACACAAATACATACACACACATACATACATACATACATACACATACACACACTACATACTACACACACACACACATACACAAATACACACGGACAAACACATACAAACATACACACATATATACATGCACAAGCACACATATACACATACACACACACACAAACACACGCACACATACACACACATACAAACACATACACACACATACAAACACATACACACACACATACACACACATACAAACACACTACACACACACTACACACACACATACATACATACACACACATACATACATACACACACACATACATACACACACATACACACACATACATATACACATACACACACACAAACATACTACACACATACACACACACATACACACACATACATATACACATACACACACACACATACATATACACATACACACACTACACACACACATACACACACATACACACACATACATACACACACATACACACACACATACACACATACATACACACACATACACACACATACATATACACACACACACACTACACCCTACATATACACATACACACACACATACATACACACTACACACACACACACATACACACACACACATACATACACACACATTGTGGTTAACCCCTCCTGTAACAGGTCAATAAGTGTTGATGTTGTTGTTTTCCAGAACTTCTGCCCGGTATAGAGCAGTTCCTTGTGCAGGTTCTTGCTGAGGAGAATCTTTCGGCTGTGGCAGAAGAAAGGCGGCAGTACTTTGTGGAACGGCTGGACATTCTGAAACTGCCACCCTCCATCCCCCCCAGACCAGGTCAGTATCTGTCTGCCACCCTCCATCACCCCCCCCCCCTCCAGACCAGGTCAGTATCTATCTGCCACCCTCCATCACCCCAAACCAGGTCAGTATCTTTATGCTGCACACACTGCTATATAGCAGCAGTTCTTATCCTATTATCAACTGGCCTGGGTATCATTTCTCAAAGCTCTCAGATCCACCATGAGACCATAGTGCTCTTGTAAGTGGCCCATCCACACCCTCTGGACCTCCACTGGGTCAGTAGCAACACTGATGTACAGTGGCAGGCCCTGTGATGTTCTGACCCCACCTTTCTTCTGTCCATTGTATTACTTCTGCAATGAAGCCCAACCAATGGTGTACCAATTAGTCTGTGTTACACCTTGTTCTCACCCAAATACTCCTATTAATAATATCACCCTAGATCATATACGCAAGTCTAGATTACTGGAGAACATATAATAACATATATATTATATAAATCTCTCTATCTTTCTTTCTCTCTCTCCCTCCCTCTCTCTCTCTTCCCCTCTCTCTCTTCCCTTCTCTCTCTCTCTCCTCTATCTCGCCTCATTCCCTCCCTCTCCCTCTCTCTCCCTCTCCCTCTCCCTCT
>JAUTBT010034211.1:0-18306 GCA_032361225.1 Lepetodrilus schrolli | reverse complement strand
CTAGAACTCATTCCTAAAGGAAGGGTTGAGTCAGTTGCAGAATATGTGCATGAAAATGCTTAGGAACCAAAACACATATAGAATTACACTGTTAGCGACCAGAATCCGTTCCTGCAATTCCTGAATTTACTGCTTACTGTCGGAGGAAGCAACTCGTGTAGGAAAGCGGCTACTATTCCCCTCCAACACCCCACAGGAATACGACATAAACTATTTGATTACATTCCCAAGTCCTGCTAATGAACGTGCTATTGGCGTTACTACCAGATAGACTTTCATACAGAGCGCAGTCGATATACGGAGAACATTACCTTTAAACAATGCAAACAGCTGTACGAATCACGAGAAATCGAGACAAATTAGATTAAGAGGGCTGACGGAGTGGTTCCTGGATGTGTTTTTTCTTGGAGAGAATTACAGCCTAGAACTCATTCCTAAAGGAAGGGTTGAGTCAGTTGCAGAATATGTGCATGAAAATGCTTAGGAACCAAAACACATTATCTAGTATTTAGATTACATCTGTCATTACATTACATTATCATATAACTGCTTCTCATAATGGAGATTATCGTCAACATTCTATCGCATGGCAATGTGTCTTTGGTAGACACCTTCACGCATGCACATAATACTGCATATTTTCAGAAACGAATAAAACATTTAAATGCATGTTGGCGATGATGGAGAAATGCAACTTTGGAGTTAGTATAAGAAGATATATTATTCGTGGATAGTTAATGAACATACTTTCCAACACATATGCATGGTGCATGCTTATTATTATTATTGACGTCCATATGATAGTAAACATGTGTGTTAGTTAACATCTTCCAGCACCTCCCCCCCCCCCCCACACACACACACTCCTCCATCTAACGGAAGTGGATAATAAAACACCCTATCTGATGTTTGCACTTTACTATATTCGATGCGTGCTTCTGAATTTAAAATCTAGAATTCTCAAAATAATAGCATTAATGATTCCACACTACGTCCATTAACCCCAGGGAATGACTTGATGATCTTGTATATGGAACTTGATAGCAGTTAATGCGTGCCTGGTACTGGAGAGTATCAATAAATGTGTAGATAGTCGTATATAGTAAGCACAACGTAACTACTTTACGCAAATATCCACGTGATTTACCGTAGAGCAAACGCTATCCTCGATCTTAGGAGTACTCACTTGATCTTGCGCAGGTCCATTTTCCCTATAGTATTTTGAAAATGTCGTAAATTATCGAAGGATGTTTGCGGAATTGATCAAGCGATGAACGGCAATGACATTAAGACCATAGACGACTATGATCATGGCAGTGTTTAGTGGGGTTTTATTTGAAGAGCTAACATGTTTAATACGTTGGAATGTTGGAACGTAGTTCGAAGTTGACCTTTCTGAAAAGTCAGTATGATTGGAATAATTGAAGTATAAGGGGAACTATCCTCGAGTCGTCAAACTACCTGGTACGCATGACACATATATAACACGACAACGACCTCTTCCACTGATTCCAAAAACTAGTGTTTGTACAGACACTGCCATGGGTACATATTTTCAAATTATCCAACACGTCAATTCACGCAATAAACGAGAACGATCTAGCAACTGTCTAAACACTTGAGACCTGTCCGACACCTATGTTTATAGTTCGATCCAATACTAGAGTGCAATTCACATTCAAATTTACTATCGATTCGGAACTGTTTTCGGTCGACATGCAGTCATCCCGATAGCCGACTACATGCCAACAGCTCTCCATGTGTGTGCTACTTGGACAGTAGCTTTTCTCTGAGGAATCGTGGTTTAAATGCTGCAGGACCAGTGCCCCTGGTGCATACTTTGCAATTACCGCCGCGACTTGGAAATAAATTGATTTTCAATAGAGTCTACTTCTTAATAGGGCAATTTGACTGGAGCACTTTATTATCATGATCTCTGGATTTGGGAGTCGGGCTTCAAGACGTTGAATGGGATTTGTATCAGATCTATTATGTGTGATGCAGCGGTCAAGGTATTGTGCGGATGACATACTATGAACGTTTGAATGATGTTCTGAATAGGAATTTACCAGTAAGCATGATTTTGACAGTCTTTCTTTCCCGTGGGTCACAAAACATTACGACGGATGTTACCAAATTGAATGGATAATTAAACAATTTTATGAGAATACACAAATAACAAATACTGATTGCAAGCATTGCTGTGGCCATTTTCGTCGTAGCTGCTATTTCTGCTGCTTCTGTTACTACTATTACGCTACTACTACTACTATTACTACTACTACCGCTACTACTACTGCCGCTACTACTACTACTAATACTAATACTACTAATACTAATACTACTAATACTATCATTCCTACTACAAGGAAAAGTGTCAGTACCAAAACCGGGGCCTGCACACCACCTTCGTGATTCTGACCAAGGCATTCGACACCGTTACTACTGCTACTATTACCACAATGACTATTTCTAACATACCACCATCACCACCACAACCACTACGATCACAACCACCACCACCATTACTACCACCACCACCACCACCACCACTACTACTACTATTACTACCACTACCAAAACTACTACCATCACCGCCACAATAATTACATGCTCATCCATTTTAACCCTAGTATTTTCAGTGTCCGTTTCGACGACCTGCAATTTCACCTTCATTCGATTTAAAAGGCTTTAATTAACTTTCTCCACAAGGCTATGTATTCTTTGTATTGTAATCGGCCCACGTCGCCGGTGGGGTTAAAAAGTAAATCATTGCCCATTGACCTGAATGATTCATCTCAGTGATTGGCGAAGTCGGTGTCGGTGCTCTGCTACATACAAGTGTTTTTAACCCTGACACTGTCAGAGGACCTGCTAAGTTAGCTGCCGTTTCATGGGGGAACCCCACGCGGTTGTCGTCCGCTGAAATTAAAAGCTCCGTTGTCAGGCACATACGCTGACAGATTACGAATATCATTATCTCCATGATGCTGCATGCAGACAGCGTAATGTCAACTCGGGGAATACCTCGATGGAATCCCTTATCGGAACCATTGGGCAATACGTGCGGGTTCGTAAGGTTATACTGATACCGAAAGAAAAACATCAATGCCATTTCATTATGAATATTGATTAATATGTAGGAAAAAAATATTTATTTATCCGAAGTAAAAAATGCTTCTGGTTTTCATAGGCATGCCCCCAATTAACGATTCAAGTTGAGAATTGTTTTTATGAATATTTGAACATTACACCAGCTGGATCAGTTCGTGCACATGTCAACTCAGATGCTTTCGCTGACTTTCATTAGTCAGACTGGCATTAAGGGATTTCAGCAAGGATCACGTTTCATCAGCAGCTGTTGAAGGTTTCTGTCACTGGCCATACCATGCCCATCATCGTGGAAGTCGACTATCATCAATATTTAGGCCAGTGCTAATGCTCAAGTTACACCATCTACGCCGACCACTGCGACCTCAATGGGAAACCTGATTGACCGGAAGTTGCCTCCGACCGAACAAACGATGACGTCGTGAAATGCTGATAACGGTACGCAGCATGACCACTGTGGCACAGCATGTGTGTGACGAGGACAGGGTAACGGTGGTGCTGTGTGTGGGTGTGGGTGTGTGTGGGTGTGGGTGTGGGTAAGAGAACGATAGATAGTGAGAGAGAGAGAGAGAGAGAGAGAGAGAGAGAGAGAGAGAGAGAGAGCTGTTCAGCAGGTAGACTTACCAATATTGATATAGTTGAAACTGTCTTGTATGTTAACCACGCTATCTAGCTCGTGGCTCCGAAGGGGTATATCTGAATATTTACTCCGTATTGTTTGTTGGACGAGATTCTTGAGTTCAAGGGAATCCTTGTCAAATATAAGGCCTGAAATATAGAAATATAATTACAGCGGGACTTAATGAAATACTTTCATGAATAGCCTGAACCTAATTAATAAGGTCTTGACCTGTTTGGCCGAGGTAACAGATCGCTATTAGCTTTTGGCTCCGGAATGGTTGAAGGAGCGTACCCACTTAATATTAGTGTCCCCTTGGCAAAGAACCCAGACGGACTGGGAAGTATTAAGAATTGGGAATAACGTTCAGACCAATTAATAATTATAGAGTACAATATGCATTTCAAACGGAAACTGTATTCTAGTATGAGAGCATTCAAGTCATACAATGATATCAATTCATTTGCACAATCTACGAAATGAATACATATTGAATGAAACGGAAAAGTTTTGATTGACATGTTGGAGTTAACTACGTACGCGATAGAAAAGTATATAGACATACTATTATGCAATGTGAACAGTCCATATCACCTTTATAAATTAATATTAAAACGGAATATTAACGTCTTTAAAAAGTAATGGGTTAAGTAGTTTTATGTTACAGCGTTAAGGCAACACTACTATTAAAAACAGAACTGAACATTTGTGAAGGATTTCACTTACCTATGTGGATTTCATCATCAGCTAAACAACATCGAAGAAAGTATAAAATACAACACGTGAATCCTATTCGTCTGTATATCCATTTCCATGCCATCTTTCCGCTATAGTGGCGAGGTAATGGTCAAACAGTGTCAGTGAAAACAAACCAACGTGCTTCTGAGAACTCTTGAAGTGCCTTTATGCGCATGCGCGCTCTGTCATTGTTATGTCATGCGACTCCTCTCCCGAATCCTCTGGTGACAGCTAGTAACGAAGTTAAGGCGGATCCAAGCGTCAGGTTGTTTGCACTGCTCCTCTTTACACCGACACGGCCTTCCATCCACCCCCAAACCTCGTGATCGCCCTGGTGTTGCTATCAGACTGGACTGGTTCTGAATACCGACAGCGGTGAAGCACTCTCCGGCTAGCTCGAGAACACGTTAAGCAGCGAGAGGCACTCATCAGGCGAATGGGAAGCGTACGTATTGTGTTTCTACTGGCGATGAGTCGTTTTATGCAGCCCCAGCGATTAAGGAGGAAAATAACACAATTAATCAGACGTATGGTCGATGCAAGGTAAATTCAGCGGCAAGGCGCGACTGAAGCTCTGCGCCAAAGCTTGAGAACTTCACAGGTTTTGCGGGATCCAGCTTTTAGTCATGCATATTGCATGGCATTGTGCGTATGAGCCCACGCCTTGTCCACTTTAACACCACGCTGTTGATAGTTTGGGAAACGTTTTCTCGCGTGATATCAGATTTGCCGATTTCTCTGCGAAATGCGCCTGCAACCGGCATCACCTCCCTTTGCCAGAATCCAAATATTGGATCAAAACACTCTGGAACAGACTGCATCAGACAGGCCTGGAAGAACACCCAGCAGTCATTTTCGTCCTACTGCCAATTGTTAGCTTGTTTCGTAGTTCGTCTTTTTAAAAAGCGAAACGTGGGCTATTTGCTTTAAGCAGCTCCTTCGAGAACAATGAAAAATCAATGCAGCGATAGCGCTGGAATAGGGTGTTTTTCTTGTATTTGAACTTAACTACCGCGACAGGTTCGCACACTAATAGCAAGTTTAGGGTTAGATGAGTTTCTCGTTATTTGAAATAGAACCCTCTCTTCCTCAATCCTTCGTCGATTTATTCATTCACCGATACGGCATGGCAATTTCAGAGAAACATAAATCGCAACTTGTGATATGATATAAATGTCTCCACCTGGTCACAGAAACTACACACGTAGGACGTCGGAATTACCATGGTTATACTCTGTGAGCATAACATACGTCATGATGATTCATGCTAGTCACGGCCAAATGCAATCCGGTGTTTGTGAAGGACATCCGTGTGCTTCATCAATACGGTGGAAATTTAACTAAGACCGTCAGAGAGAGTGGAACAGAGCTCATTCTCCATCTATACATCTCTGCCTCTCTCACTACGTACCGCTTTGCCTGGTCTTTATACAAGACTGACACGTAATACCTTTCGGCTATAAGACGACTGCCACTCAGCAGAGAACTTCCAGAAATGACAGACACTGTGTATGAATAAACACCTATGAGTGAATAGCAATCAATAATATACGGTAGTATATTTCAGCAAATCCGCATATGGATTGTAGGCGTATATAAGCAAACATACAATGTGTATCCTGCTTTTCATGTATTTTCAGTGTTGCTGACAAAGAACAGATATCACAATAACTGTCAGGGCGCCTTAATCAAACGAGTTGCCCAATAAGAATAGCGAGAAATGGATACAATCTTAATGTCTCCTGTTGAAGTTGCATTCGCTGCTTAGAGGGTAGTAAGTGAAAAATACTACTACTGCTGGGATTACCAGTGCATTTTAGTTGGTTACACCGAGCTCCGGTGAGACTGTCTGGCATTTATGTGTATATCTGGCATATTGTATTTTTAAAATAATTTATGTCGTGGTATACCAAACCTAATATAATCACCACAAGCTGACTGGTTTGATATTTTACATGCATGTACATTCCCTTGCACTAAACGAGGGAGATATGCGGGCAAGGATCTCGGTAATGACGTGGTGTATCTACTAGATCTATGGTAAGATTGTCCTCTTTAAATTAGCATACCCTTGACTGTACAATAGTGAGCGGCTACTAATCGGATATTAGGCGCTATATTAATTAATTTATTATTAACCTTTACAGGCATACAATCACAGATTAAGTTGTCATTTTGGACCGAACTGGAGCTAAACATGTAAATTACATGCACTTAGCATATATATAGTTGGTTTTGTAACTCCAAATATCTTTTCACCGCTGTAGGATAGGTAACATTCCATTGCAATTTACATTTCCGGTAAAACACGAACAATCAGTGGGTAAAGTACTGTAATCTCTTAATTTTCTATAGTCTAATAGACTAAGGTGCATAACTCTAATCATTGAACACGGCCAAAATAACCCTTCACGACCACTGGTACCAATAGCTACATACACTATAAATATTAAAATATAATACAATATGAAAATGTAGCTGTACATACTTTCATGTAAAAATACGATTGACAATGAAATATGCAAACAAACACGTGATTGTATGCCTTTAACAAACTTGAAAACATTCTCGCTTTACTCAGCATTGCACATACATATGTTACTTTAAGACTATTTGTTTTCTAAAGGTTGTTAATAATGTACATGCACAGCACAACGAGTTAGGTGTCCTGTTCCAGGATCCTACCAGGATCAGACAGGATCCTGGCAGGACACTATATATTCATCTTGGGTGTCCTGGTTTATTTTTGAGCATCCAGGTTAGGTTTCCTTGCCCGAACACCTATCACGACATTTCACTTCTTGTACTGTGATGAACTGTACCGAAGGAGGATGTCATAGTATTGTGTCTACCATGTGTATGCACTTTCATTGGCACTACAAGTGAAGGTCTTAACCAATGGAATCGGTTATCAGTACCAAGAGGAGCACACTTCCAATAGTCTGAAGAATCGATATGAGAGGTACACCCACTGGAGTGTGCAGGCAGAGGTCACAGCTGTCCTTATCAGTGACACGGATATTAACTAGTCAGTTGCACTCACTTCCAATACGGAAAGTATTAGAGACACACAGTGACAATGAATTATCCCGGGAAGCGCTGGAAAATAGCATTTCTTTTCGAAAGTTAGTTTTAACAATCGTTGTTGCACGAATATATATAGATTTTATGTCAGTCATTTTTGAAAATGAGATATTTAATATATATTTGTTTTCACAGATTGAAATACCTGTCAGTGGATAATGTGTGTGTTGGCATATGTGTAAGCCAACACGTATACATGTTGTACCTTAAGCGTGCACATACACGCGTACACATATATACACACGCATACACACATGTGTTCATCAGAATTTGTGGCACCTATCATGTCAATGGATGCCAGTCTTCTGATTTGACCTGTCAGGAATAAACCACCGGAAGTGTGCCTTCTCTCCAGAGAAAGACAAGGTTGACTCATCCCGACACGTCAATTTCTTCACGTTCTGACCCAGCAATGTGTTAACTACATACACGTGGACATCAGGGAACAGTGGCGCTCAGTCCATAATCGAAACCTAAACATGGATGTGTGAATGTACGGCAGTATGTGAAGTCATACCGTGCATGGAATGTATTGTGTGGGCGGCAATGCATTCTAAGCCTAAGGTCACGGAGGTAAGACGGAACTGGTTTATGCCCAAGGCAAATTGATGGGCCAAGTCGAATGTAACGTACGAGACTATTACGTCTATCGGCGAATTATTCACGAATAGCTGTGACGTAATCAATCAGGGTCCCGTTCCGCAGAACAATCGTAACGTTATGAGCGTCGTAACTCCTGTAAGGAGTAAGGAGTTATGACTCTCGTAGTGCTACGAACGTTCTGTCGTACGGGCCCCTGCCAGTTAGTGGACCGATATACACCCATGCCGCCCACCCCCCCCCCCCAAACACACACATACATAAGACTAGGATATGCACGGATATCTTTAGGTCTACGTGTGTACAGTATAGATGTCAGAAGTCACTGATTCATGTCACACACATTTCGCGTTTAGCATTTGTATTGTGTTTATTTGTCGGAATAATAACTCTACTGTACAGCGATCACTTTTTTAAAGCCGCAATCCGACGGAAAATAGAGATTGTCATTCTTCTTCTTGTTATTATTAGCATTGCTCATGCTTATCATCAGTACTGAAGCTTACGCCATGGCCTACTATAGTAAAACAATGGCATACACTTGGATTTACACCCGTACTACAGTTTCGTGAAATGCAAGCCTTGATCTGGTCGCATTGTTTCCATTTCAAGAAACGGTCTTACTGTAGTCCTGGCGTAAGTCCTGGCGTTTTTTCTACAGCAGGAAATGACTGAAACCTTGATTTATGCCATAGGTATTGCTATGACCCTTTCATTAAACAAAAAATGTAGAAAGTGTGTCCTTCTAGGAAGCTGAAAGTGAAGTGCAATAATATACTTCAGCACGACCTTTTCCTGTCCTTACTTTTAAAATGATTGAGAATCGAAGGCACTGAAAACCCTGGCTTGGACATTCATATTAAATAATTCTATTTTTTATTTGTATTTATTTGTATTTTATAGAAAAGGTGAGGCATAGGCTGTTGTAGATGAGGGACGAATCTTCTGTCAACATCGGGAACAAAATACGGCCGTATTATGTCCACAAAACGTACAATTGTGGTGTTTTATGGAATGATCTTATTTACACATTCAATTATCGCAGGTACTATGGAAGACCAAACATTGCCCTGCATTCATTCTATATAATGTTTTGTACATGAGCTGACTTGTGTTGCAGTCGTGAAGTTACTCAATTATTACACGATGAATCCATGGCCATTTACTTGCATGGAATTGACAAATATACGGTAGTACGTGATATGTTGATAAGAAATATTACTAATATACTAGGTTGCTGATATTGTGATTTCAACCCTTCAAATCAATGCAATACTGGCATATGAGTAGACGATGCCATTTCATACATTACTTTTTTTTATGTTAGTCGAACTCGGTAGGATGAGAACCTTTAATAACTATGTGTTTCGGTAATACCCAAGAGCCACGGTTGGTGAACAAAGGGTATAGAACATACCTCCAGACATTGTTCCCATCCCTTAACATTTGACATGTGTATCTGTTTCCTGCTGGGAAAAAAGACGCATCTCTCTGGGACGTCCATAAATCTGCATCTCGGCCAATCCTGTTCACTAAATCTATACACGTGTCAGCCCGATTTTTATAACCACACAATTAAATACATCGTTTCCAAATGCAACTGACTCGTTCGTTGAGAAGATGACTAGTGCATGAGCTCATTGTGCACAACGCGCCGACCAACTGGACTATTCTCTAGGTCGTTAATATTTCTGAAACTGCCATGCTTTCTTCCGATACCGCTTTACTGCTCAATGTGCAATTGGAAAATCTATCTAAGTGCATATTGCAGACGGAGAAGGCATCATTTACACATATTGAATAGGGAAGATCAATTTCTATCTGCAGTGAATATCAAATTTAATAGACTGTTAGAATCTGATCAGTTATTCGCGAGGAGTATTTGTTCTCTCGCCTATGCCGTTAATTCACGTTGAATCGTTTGTCATGGATTGCAATAGTTCCTGCAGATTGTGCACGTTTTAATTGATTGATTGATACAGTTGCGCCTGGCGAAATGCTCCTATATATGAACATGGCATTATCTACAAGCAGCACGCAGCATACATGGGCGAGAACAAAAAAACTAAAACATTCCTACAATTTGATATTGATTAATATACAAATAACATGTATGTCACTGATGTTTTTGTGTGGAAAAGAGAGAAAACTTCTAAGGCGCTGTGATTACATATAAAACCTTCGTTCCGTGATCGGGACCTTCAACGACCATTCGCTACTTGAATACTTGTTTCTGCTCTATTATATGGACACGTGCATGCACTATTGGACCAAACGCATACAACCAGCTGAATGAGTGACCTTATTAAAATAGCCAGCAGAACTGATGATGACAAGTAGAATCAATATTCTGTTGAATCAGGAACCATATTAAGATAGCCAACAGAACACTGACGGTCATCACAACCGATAGCCAGAATCAGATACCATATCAAGATAGTTAACAGAACTGATGGCCGGCAGAACTAATAACCAGTAATATAAATAACCATCAAAACCATGAAAATAACAAAAAATAGCTATCGTAATAATCGATAGTTGTCTAGCAGAATCAATGACTAATTGAGTCAGTGACCCTATTCAAATTCCCAGTGCTAATGGGTCACAACTAATCATTTCTAGAGTACGATTTCATCCTCGGTCACTATACTCACTTTTCATGCATGTTTAACTCGTATACGAACATATGAGACATATACAAGGGTGACGTCATCAACAGCAATTATTTTGATTAAACAGACGTTCTGGAAATATTTCGATATATAGGATCTCGTATGAATCCAGGAGATGGCACCATCCTTTATTACAAGCAAGACTGTTTTACTATAGTGAATCCATAAATATCTCGACCTTCCTCGATCTTCTATATGTTCTATTTAACTTTGATGAATGGAATGTTGGAGTTGAGGCAAGTTTCCTCTATCATTACCGTGGACAAACACTAATACGTCCATACATCTTCACATGGCTTAGAGATGACTGCGTTTTATTGACTTGTCTTATTTGCACGCTTGCTGGTCGCTGGACAGTGAAACGACGGCATGCTCTGAAGCGGAAGATGATATCGAAAGTGAAAGTAGATTGCGTCTCGGAGTTATTACACATAGCAAATATACACACATTTTGTATAGAACATATACTATAATCGGACTCGTGTTGCTGTGTATCTTTCATTTAGATAGTTTTCGATACGTGTATTTACATGCATTCATAAATATCCTTGATGATGACATACTTATTCGTAAACAAAATGCATAATTTACTATAAAATATTTAGGATACGATTAAAGTTAAACGTTCATACATGCATATATGAAACTGTTAATTAACTTGGTTAATATTAATTTAATAATTGCCATTAAATGATTGCTTTACATGTGTAAATAAACATTTAGTGAAACATTTTTATTATTATTTTATGCCAGATTTGTATTAGTATAGTTTTGTTACATTCACAGCACTCGAAATTTCATACGATATACTATGGAGAAAAAAAAGACACCACGATCTTTTACAGATTACTATATAAGCAACCGTTAACATTTGGATACCATAATATCATCGTGAACGTTTCAAATGCAATGTCTACGTAAAAGCAAAGATAGTACAACAAAAATACGTCGGTGTAAAGTACTCTCGTAAAAAAAGTCCCGGAAAGTCAGCTTAAGCCGAGGAATGGCGCCGTCCTCGAGATCGCACGTTTTACTGACAGCGGTGTGCAGTAGAATCTGTCACCGGAAATAGACTCTCCGTCCGGAAATGGAGTGTCTGTCTTGCAACTTCCGGTCCGAGGCGTGGCCTCAATGGATAAATCCGACGGTTGTAGTCATTGATAGTAGTACTCCATCATGCATACAGTGGAATATTCACGCGTGATGCTCTAACCGTAATAAATGGATGATGCCAGAGGTGATATAACGTTCGTGTCGTAATGCACTTCACAGTAATCCATAACAATCGTAAGACTTGTTAGGAATATTACAGTAACCGTGGAAGTTGGCAGGGAGAGCGATCTGCCGCAGTGTGACTTTTATTCATTAATACATTGCAGTGGAAACTGCACAAATCACGTCTTGGCATGGCAATGATGGAAGAGTAGAATTTATACCGGACGCTGTCACCTATCTTCAATACAAATGACCGCGGTAATGGAAAATAATGACATGCATAATTATACATTGGAAATATATCTATAATTCATTGAATGTCGATGCACGGTACATGCATTTGATCGTAATGCAATTTATGTGTGTTTATGACTCCAGAGATCAAAGATATGTGAATATTATTACAATTGAGGAAAATATTTAAGTTTACTTTGCGTCACAGTATGAGTACTATGATCAAACTATTCTAGCTTTCTGGCTAGTTTCCTGCGGAAGTAGATTTGTCGATTTTACATCGAAAATACTTTATTCTTCCATTTGGTCTAATCTGTTTGAAGTCTCGACATGAATCGCACAGTAGGTCATACAACATAGAACTGTCTCGTACCATCTCCATTAAATCACAAATATATATTTTATAATAATGGCAGACATTCTTTACTTTGCACTGTATTAGTGTGGGATCAGAATGTGTGCATACATGTATGGCCAGAAATGTAAGTTAAGTAGCAACCAAAACTAAATATACAAGAAATAGCTAGGGATTCTGTAACGAGGGATGACCTCAGACAACATAATCCGATATTATATGTAAGTACAATATCAGCGCATATATAGAGATTATTAACCTCGTGTCTTTAGATATAGTCTATATCCTGCATTTAAGGATACTCATTGTATTAGTCTTAGACGAGCTTTAGCAAGTCTAATACATAGAGATTATCCCTAACAAGAATCTTACTATGACGTTTACACGATTTCGCGATTGCCGATTGGTTAAAACATGGTCACGTGACAAAAGTTGGCACGACAAATTGTTGCGTTCATACTCGTGTCAACTTCACAAACAGTTCGACTTCCGTGTATACTTTTACCGAACCTACTTTTATTGGAATGTCAACATTGTTCTTTTATGTCATGGCTGTCTCGACTACAAAGCCAAGTGATTGTATTTCCTTTCTAGATGCAGGTTTTCATGACTACATCTAGTCCATTACCATAGTTTGTGTGCGTGTACGTCATCTAACGACTAACTGAATCGAATGTTATAGCTACATGATTCCAGTCGCAGCTAGTGTCATATTCTAACAATACTATCATGTCTAATCGGGTCATCATAGCAGAAGTTTGTCCATTGATAAACAGCTAGTATAATATGCATTTTAAGATTCAGAACATGGCTAGTACCTCTCACGAACTCGTATATTCATGATGTTTTAATAACTGTTCCTTCCCGATCATATTTGTCAAGGAAATGCTCTACATAAAAAACGAATCGACAATTGGAAGATTCACACTGAAAATGTCCGTTGAATGAATTAATGCGCCATGGTTTATGAAATCATCACTGCCATTAGAAATTAGTTCGTTAGACATTATAAGAAATGACCGTCCAGCACTTTCAAATCGTTCATACTTCAGTGAACAGCCATAAGGTAACGGTCATTTCTTAAATGCAGGTTATAGACGATATCTAAAGACACGGGGTTAATAATCTCGTTATCATCTAATGTCAAGCTTAAATACTACTCTATAACAAGTAGAATAGATACGCGTAGGAACACATATAGGTTAGTAAATTGTAAACCGCTTCATGTATTGATAAACACACCAAAGGAAAAGAAACAACTTTAAGAACAATTCTTATTACAAATTGTAAATATATTAAATATCGGCGATTGTAATTGTCATTTTGTTTACTATTTCCATGTAGTAGCAGACGTCATGACGTCACACACGGTCAGAGCTCCCTAATTTGCTTAGTTATTAGTCAGGCAAAGTAGCATGATACACGAATATATCTGTATACTTGCTTGTTCTTGTAAACTTACTTGAATCGCATTCTTATTACTGGTTATTTCCAGGTAATTTGTTAACATTTTAATAAATACTGTTATTTTACATTTGCACATAATATATGGCAAAATTAGGAATATTTTTAGAAGAAAAAAAACAGGCAAAACAGTGTAAATAATGCCCATATTCAACGTTCCATTAGATGATAAATAGAGATTATTAACCGAGTGTTTTTAAATATCGCCTATATCCTGAACTTAGGGATACTCTTTGTATTAGACGAGCTTCAGCGAGTCTAATACGTGGAGATTATCCGTAAATGCAGGATATAGACGATATCTAAAGACACGAGGTTAATAATCTCTTTATCATCTAATGACAAGTTTAAATACTTCTCTATAAGAAGAAAAAATCAACGTGTGAATCGACATTTTAAAGTTACGCGTATGAATACATGCAGGTCAGTAAATTGTAAACAGCTTCACTCATTGAAAAATACAACAAAGGAAAATAACAACTTTAAAAACAATTCTCATTTTATTACAAATTGTGAATATATTAAATCTAGTCGATTAGCACAGAGTCTGCGATGATAATTGGTCATATTGTTTACTATTCCCATACAGTAGCATGTATAAATATTAGTATGACGTCACATGAAAATGACGTTATGTGAAATTTGCTCCCTAATTTGCATAGTTATTAGTCAGGCTAAGTAGCATGATACGAAATATCTGTATACTTCCTTGTTCTCATAAACTTACTTGAGTTACATTCTTATTACTGGTTATTTCAAGGTATATTGGTAACATTTTAATAAATACTATATCATTTTAAATGTATGCACATACTATTTGGCAAAATTCTACATATAACTTAGAAACACATGGCAAAAACAGTGTAAATAATGTCCATATTCAACGGTTCATTAGGAGATAAATGTAAAATATGTGATAACAAGCTAATGCCTTCGAGAAGTGGTACATAATCCTGCGGTATAGATCTATTGATGCCAGTACCGGAAGCAACAAAACACGCGCCAGCATCAGTAATATGTTTCCGAAATTTGTATTTATCATTGATGGAGAAAGACACTCAAGGCGACTGTACACGTTACGACTCCAATAGACATCACTGTAGACCACCACATTAAGCTCCGTCAGCAATATACTCACTAACGTTAAACAAGTGTATAAATATATTGATGTAGTTATAAGTTATATACACACGCGCCGTTTCAGACAATCATATTTGACAACTATGCTCCCAAAATACTATAATATGGCTAGATTACACCCGGCTTTATGACATATACGAGAGTGATATCCAGCAGAACGGAAATGAATGAAATGTCTGTGGACATGATATAATCTTCAACTGAAACATATCAGATATATTACCAGCAACTAAAGGTTGATCAAGGACGGTCAAAGAATTATAAGGAACTGACGCAGATAAATTGATAGCAAATGTTCAAACAACCACAGACTGTCGTATTAATTACGAAGGTCGGTACGAAACTAAGTTCTAAGTTGTACTTGACGAAGTTCCAATATGTTTATGTGTAAAATTTAATAACTGCAAAGGAATATCGCATAACAGTTAAATTCAGCTTCCTATCTGGATTTTGGCATTTCTTCTTTTTTTTTCTTTTGCATTATGTTCTGCTCTTCAACTGAATAAATATCGCTTCTTTAGCCATCAGTTATTTAAGATAATACAGCGTGCTGCATTGTTATCTTCTTATCTTATGCTGAAGAACTATTGTGCTTTAAACGTTAAAAGAAAAACGAACTTAGGTGTTGCAGACGAGAATAGAAAGTAAAAGAAAACTCGCGAACTGCTATTGACAGAGCATGCCTCCTTTTAAAAGCAGTACTTATAGTTATTAATATATTTAGCACAATTGCAATAGATAAATAGATATATAAGGAGAAACCTGTATATAGAAATAGAGAAAAGAGAGGCAGATTAGAGAGGAGATAGCGAATTGAGAAATAGTAAGATAGATGGAGAGAGGGATGGGGAGGAATAGAGGGAGAGAAAGAGAGAGGAGATAGATAGATAGAGATACAGAGGAGAGAGATAGAGAGAGAGAGAGGGGGAGAGAGACACAAAGAGAGAGGGAGAGAGAGAGAGAATACAAGGATGGCATGGATACAATGACAGAGGAAGAGTGGTAGAGACGGAGATAGTGGTGCCATCTCCGTGTGCGAGATATCGGTGTGATCAATATCGAGAGCTATTTTATTAAAGTCAAAGTTGTCAGATCAATCATTGTCTCACTGTGTGATGACACAGCACATTTATCAATGCTGTTGTTTGATGATCTTTCAAACCGTTGTTGAAGATAGCATAACTAACCTATGCAGTGACTAAAACACAATGCAAATACTATCACTTGGAAATGTATAAACAAGTTGTGTTTAATTATCATTGACATATTGAAAGTATTATAATAATGATCAATGTATTAATTTCAAATAAACATGTCTGTACAAGTTGTGTTTAATTAGCATTGACCTCTTGAACGTAATATAATAATGGCCAATATATTAATGTCTGTATAATTGCAAGACCAGTGATGACCGGCACCCGTTCCAAAGAACAATTCTAACGCTACAATATTCGTAACTCCTATACGTTGACATGTAGTTAGAACTCTCGTAGCGGTACGGCTGTTCTGTGGAATAGGGCCCTGACGAGTATTCCGCCGGATAGCCTACTTCTCGTGATGAGTTACTTCAGAATCTGGCACGTCATCATGTTTGCCCTTAAGACCGAGATTCCTTGAACTCGCGGAAGAAAGGCAATTCGTTCGTTATGTATTAGATCTCCGCGGTCGGTAGTGCAAGTTATTGCCGTTCCTAATCTCCGCTAGATCACGTCGACAATACCAAAAACGCGAAACAGGAGTACCAGTTTCCTTCCAGTGTTGCGGTATACGGCGTCCTTCATTCCACGGTTGCGATTCCATCCGAAACGTAGATTACACGGCACGCGCGATACACTAAAAGTTGCAAGGAACCAATTCCAATTATGGACGTAGACGTGCGAACCAAAACAACACGAGTATAGAGATGTCCCCTGCGTATAGTACGTCTGGATTCCCATCAATAAGACCAAACAATATTCGGATTTATTTACTAGTCTATGGAATGTGATTCTGTATTGTTGGATCGATAGAACCACCATATCATAGCACTGTCACATAGGAGTTGTAACAAGCATGCATCTATTCAGAGATACATGGAATAGTCACAACATAATGCACATCGATACTATTCAATCCAACGGTAATGCTATTAGACATATACTATAGTAGGATTAGATGGAGAGAGAGTGAGAGAGAGAGAGAGAGAGAGAGAGAGGCAGAGAGACAGAGAGGGAGAGAGAAGGAGATAATGATTGCGAGCAAGACAAAGGGAATAGATATATAGTGGGTGAGATAGTGATAAAATGATAAATATATTAGACATACACTATAGTAGGATTAGATGGAGAGGGAGAGATAGAGAGATATATATAGGGGGAGAGAGAGAAGAGAGAGAGAGAAAGAGAGAAAGAGAGAAAGAGAGAGAAAGAGGGAGAGAGAGAAGAAAGAGAGATAGTGAGAGTGAGAGAATTATTGCGAGCAAGATAAAGGGAAGAGATATATAATGGGTGAGATAGTGAGAAAATGACAGAGGAAGAGTGGTAGACGGAGATCCCGGGATGATCAACTATCAACAGTTGTCAGATCAATCTGTCTCACTGTGTGATGACACAGCACATTTATCAATGCTATAGTTTGATGATTTTTCAAACCGTTGTTGAAGATAGCATAACTAACTATGTAGTGACTAAA
Organism: Lepetodrilus schrolli; assembly: GCA_032361225.1. NCBI lineage: Eukaryota > Metazoa > Mollusca > Gastropoda > Lepetellida > Lepetodrilidae > Lepetodrilus > Lepetodrilus schrolli. Next base: position 404 of record JAUTBT010034211.1, on the reverse strand, counting down.
CCGTTGTTGAAGACAACATAACTAACTATGTAGTGACTAAACCGTTGTTAAAGACAGCATAATTATGTAGTGACTAAACCGTTGTTGAAGACAACATAACTAACTATGTAGTGACTAAACCGTTGTTGAAGATAACATAACTAACTATGTAGTGACTAAACCGTTGTTGAAGACAACATAACTAACTATGTAGTGACTAAACCGTTGTTGAAGACAGCATAACTAACTATGTAGTGACTAAACCATTGTTGAAGACAACATAACTAACTATGTAGTGACTAAACCGTTGTTGAAGACAGCATAACTAACTATGTAGTGACTAAACCATTGTTGAAGACAACATAACTAACTATGTAGTGACTAAACCGTTGTTGAAGACAGCATAACTAACTATGTAGTGACTA
>JAUTBT010034200.1:0-18309 GCA_032361225.1 Lepetodrilus schrolli | reverse complement strand
TGTAGATATATAATATAGATATCTCTCTCTTTTTCTCTCTCTCTCTCTCTCTCTCTCTCTCTCTCTCTCTCTCTCTCTCTCTAATCAATTCAAAGTTAATGTATGGATCAAATCAATTATGGATATACCAGAGACTTATATGAATGTCTTCAAAAGCCATTGTCATCTTTACAATGTGACACGCATCACCGCCCCCCATTATTAATATGACAATGCAAGCTGCAAACAAATAAATTTCAATCTTATTTGAAAGGCAATGATTGCTTCTCTGTATAATGTATGAAAGTCCAGAAAGAGTATTGCCATTTTATCAATACTAGCTAGTTTGTGGCAAAATGTCAAAAGGTACCTTCTTTAAAAAAAAAACATCTTGGAAATATCTCATTAGAACTATTAATAATTGTACAATAATAATTCTATGATACATAAATATATACTTTATTGATTTGGGGAAGTTTGTATTAAAGTTTGTTTACATTTATCACCCATAATAATAAAAGCTGCGATAATATTTCCACTATTTTAACCACGTTATGATTGATAGGGAATATCCTGTTGCATCCAGAAGGTTAATGTATTATGCCAATGTTGAAAATCATTGGACCGATTTTATAATAATCCATGTCATGTGATATGTTATAATTATGAACATCAATAATTAACAATATACACAATACAAGACCAAATACATCACTATCCGTATTCAATAGTGCAAAATGTAATGGATTTGGTCAAGCTTGCAGATGTTAGCTGTCAATCAATCTGTCAATAACTGTCAGATCATGTGATACATTGCAAAATAGACAGATCTAACACTGCTAACATCTATGATTTACATTGATAATAAGATACTTTAATTGTGCATATTTTAACTTTGAAAGTGAAGATATATCCAAATGAATAGTCTCATAAATTCATGGATTAAACTGTGAAGGTAAAAACAGTAAATTTCATGGATTTTGATCTGTGCAGCTGAACTTAACTGTTGAATAAAAAAAAATAGTCTATGAAAATTCATCTATTAATCTAAAGAGCGAAAGTGAAAATAATCCACTAAAATACTGGATTAACCTGCACTTTTGAACTTTATGTTAACAGACATGAGCCCACCTCAAAGCACGCGTCGACAAAATGCAGTCGTATATCTCGAAGTTGATCATAATCCAAATCCATTCTGAAGCTCACAGCAAATCTCGAGCACATCAATCCATGTATACTTCAAAATACTGAGAGATCTTATCCCAAAATGTTCGCCGAGATAGCGTCTCCACAGGTTAGCGGAATCCAATTACAGAGGAAAGGGTGGGTTACATGATAACCATTGACCGTAGTGCTGCAATTTCCCTATGCAGTGATTACCCCTGTACCACAGTGCTGTGACACGACACGCTGAGGGACTGGAAGTTCGTGAGGGATCCCAGCAACACACGCCACCTTGCTCATATCGCCATGTCCATTTCACTGCTATAGACAACACCTGCCCTGACTAATGGAAGTGTGACTGGACCCAATCTACCGTAAACACCAGCACAATGCCTGGCTGAGTATCGATTTTACTCTTGTGCTCAGCTTATGGTATAGTGATCAACGCATGTGCGCTTGAAATTTACATGATTGATGTAGTGATCGATGCATGTGTGTTTGAAATTTATATGACTTTTGATAAGAAAGCAGATGTATGTTTGAAATTTACATGATTTATGGAATGATCAATGGATGCATGTCTGAAAATTTATATGACTTTTGATATGAAAGCAGATGTGTGTTTGAAATTTACATGATTTTTAATAAGAACGTATATGTGTGTTTGAAATCTACAGGACTTTGTGTAGTAAATTAAAATGAAGTGTGTCTGGAATTTGCATTATTTATGTAGCAAAAGGATTTATCTTTGAAATTTAAATGACTTTCATAAGAAAATACATGTGTGTTTGAAATTTACATAATTTTCATAAGAAAATAGACGTGCGTTTGAAATATACATAATTTATGTAATGTCCAACGGATATACATTTGAAATTTGGATGAAAGTTAGTTTAAAATTTACATGATTCATGGAGTGACCAAAGAATGTATGTTTGAGATTTACATGACTTTTAAAAGAACGTCTATGTGTGTTTGAAATTTGCTTTATTTATGTAGCAAATGGAAACAGTATTTGAAAGTTACATAGATGTCTGTGTTTGAAATGTACATGACTTTATATAGCAAATGAATGTACATGCTTGAAATGTACATGACTTTATATAGCAAATGAATGTACATGCTTGAAATGTACATGAATAATGTAGGAGTCAGATACAACTTTTTTTCATATATTTGTTGTGAATCTTGTTCAGCTAAAAATTACATGGTCAAGTTTTGTGACAATTAATTAATTGCTTTTGAAAAAAACCCAACATCAGTATGACATCTAGTTAACATACAATATAGAGATAAGAAAGATTTGTTAAATGCTGTGTAATATCATTAAAGAAACCCATGACATTATAAGTGATCATCACTTTTATTAACAAAGTCACATTTAAGACCATTCGATATACACATATATTTACTAAAAGAAAAAGAAACATTTAAAAAAATGAATATTAATATTGTATGTGTGTACAATTTATGTAATACTAGGAGCATGTCATTAAATGCTTAGGTGCACAGTAAATGGTGGTGTTAAGGCTGGAACTCATGTAACTAATGCAGTAATTGAGACAGGATAATTGCGTAGGTGACTGTGCATAAAGACTGTATACCTACTCCAGGTTAATACAGTGTAGCACAATCTCTTTATCTCTTTATCCACACCTAGCAGCAACAAGATTACCTACAAGTGATTAGCTATGTGATTAGCTACAAGTGATCGGGCAAATAGACGGAACCCAGGCACCAAAATAACTACATTTATTAAGTTTGTCTCTCTGTCAGTCTTCATAATCGAGATAGAGAGAGAGAGAGAGAGAGAGAGAGAGAGAGAGAGAAAGAGAGAGAGAGAGAGAGAGAGAGAGAGAGAGAGAGAGAAAAGAAGAAGAAGCAGGATACACACAATGTCTTATGATGGTTTGAGGGTAATTCAGGGTGTCATAAACTGCACGATGACATTCTCTCATTTTTGAGCAAGTATTTCTACCGCCATTTTAAAAATATACTTTTACACGTTATTAGTTGTAGGGGGAAATGTACTGGAGTCGGGAAATATTGTAGGATGTTTGTTGTAGACGACACACGACAGGAGATAAACATTCAGCTGTATTGTACCTCACTGTACAACTGCCTTAGGGCCTATCTCCGGAGGCACATACTTCCTTTCCCCTTATTCAGTATCGTCTTTTATCGTGAGATCCACACCAACTACTGAAGTGAAATAGTATTACATTAGACAGACATTTTATTCGGAGATCTTTGTGAAATAGTTCTTGAGTACGGGTACCATACAGGGGTTTGTAACACTACCTGCCAGACTACATAGGATGTTTATTGTATTCGACACACGACAGGAGACACACTCTACAACATCCAACTTTATTTTATTTCACTGTACAACAGCCTTGGTCACATGACCTTACGCACGGACCTCACGATCTATCTCCGGAGGTATCACTAGGGATACCCACAATATATTTTTCAATCAGACAAGGTACAACCTATCTTGCTTCGTTTTGTCAAGTTTTTCCTTGGATTAATTGCTACTATTACTCTGGAGATAACAAGGATCGATCAATGTCTACTCGCATAGAAGGGTCTGATCACAACAAAATAAGGCTGATAGAGGTGATGTTTTTATTGTTGGTTTTAATAGAACATGACACAATGGATGTACATATAGGATCTCATATGAGTGGCCATATAATGCTGCATTTATTAAACGAGTTTGAAAAACGGATATTATGCGAGGTTCTGCCGAGCATAATATCAGTTTTGCCAACGAACAAAACAAACGAGGCTACCACTCAAGTAAATGTCGACTCTCCCACTCGACTATCCTCTATATACCGGTATATAACATATGATCAATAATAAAAACGGGCAGCTATGTAAAATCACACTAAACTGGCCACATCTGTTTGAGTCACTTTGCAAACCTTTGTATTAAACTGTGCACATTTGTTTGTATTTCATACATTTGAACGTAAAATCCAAATGTAGTCTATCCTTTACTATGTATGTATGTATGTATGTATGTATTCATTCATGTATATGTTCCACTAGAAAGGGAGTGAGTGCCACTGTAGCTCGTCGATATATAACGCCAAGAGGCCGGGTATGTGTCCCATGAAGTGTGAGGGGGACACCAGACAGAAGTGTGGTGGGAAGCGTACCTATACTGCATGGCTTACAGGTAATACACCTCTTTATATATCCATCTACTATACTTCAGGTATAGCTGTTCAGAACATGAGCTTTTTAGTACCTTCTTAGTTTTATAATACTGAACAGTATTGACAACTTGACATGTGACAAGAGGTAAAGTCAAGGTAACATTTACAGTTTGGTAAAATGCAAAGGGGTTCACAAGAACTAGCTGAAGGCTAGCTGAATAAGCTTTTGTTTTTACTTTCAAGTACAAACTAATCAAATATTTAAGAATATCACTAAGACATATATTTATATAAAACCATTCATACATATTAAATCCCGTTTTTGTTGTTGTTGATAGTACATGTATTATTTTCCTTGAAAATAGCCGTCTAATTGTTTGGCGGACATCTTGAATTTCAAAATGGCTGATAAATTTCTGTTATGAGAGGTAACCATAAATACATGTTTTGATATGACGTGGTATGCAAGATATGTGCATGCTGCTTGAACAATGACGGTCATTGTGGAAATCAAGATGGAGGCTATAATAGGAATATTACAGCTTGGCCCCCAACTTAAATATTTTTAGAAAATGTTCATATAACAATGTACCAAGTGTCATGTCTTTATCACGAAATGCACAATCATGTGACATACCCCAATATATCCATATTCTGGTGTTTCAGGACATTATGGGATCAATGACTTTGAACGCATACAGTACCGATATAAGGCTATAAAAGGAATACAACAGGATTGGACAAGTAGGTTTTGTTTGTCTGTCAGTTTGGTTTGTATTTGGCTTTATTACCCCAGCGTGTTGTTTCAAGCCATGACGTATTGAAACAGTATGTAGTTAATATGACGTATAGGTTTCTAGCGTTGCCATTGGTTGAAAAACTACTTTTGACCTATATACCGTACATTCGGCACTCGACATGACCGACAAAAAGTGGAAGTTATTAGTTTAAGTACAAGCATACAACAACTACAACAACAACAACGACAACAACAACAAAAGAATACTATAAGACTTGTTACCTTAAAATCATTTGTATGTGATCAGTTAGAAACATGTAAACGTGCATATGATAAATAAACTGAAAAGTCAATGATATTCCCAACAAAATGGAATGAGTTTCTTTTCAGACTTTATTAGTAAAATAGTTACCGCGCCAAATATATGGGGGCAATTTCACAGGTGTACGGGTTTTTAAAAGCCGAAATGTCTCGTATATATAGGCCGAAACGCTTTTACCGTCATACCAGCGCGGGGCTGGATTGACGGCAGAGTGATAGGTCGTCTAAAACTGGGATCAGCACAGTTGGTCAAGTGTGGCATCGGCATAAGTGCAAAGTGACGACGACGTGGGCATCAACGTTCAGTATTTGTTTAACACGAGCGAGTATACAGGCAATCAGAGCGCGCCGTATAAATGCCGTTATCAAACTCCTTCTAGCGTCATCCACTGAGTGTATGAACACTGCCTCAGATAGTCCCTCGGACACGAATAAGGCCCCGTAATAAGCCAGATCAAACACCGAGAAAAAAATCATTGCTGTCAATATTAATCTCTGTCACGGATCAACATCCACTTGTCGATAGATTAACCAGAGAGAAATTGTAATGTATCGTGAGTTCAATTGTTGTTCTTACGCGGTAATTTAACTAGCTGGTAGAAAAAACCCACTACCAATGTGAATACATATCGTGATGTCTATGCAAGATATATCTTGGTATCTATGCGGGGGATCTGTGTACACAGAACATACACAGTTGTACAGGAAATAAATATATTTCTCGATGACTAAAAAGAAATCTCACATGTCGGAGAAAGATTGTTCTTTCAGAATATGCAATAACCCCGATAGTGACCATTATTCCTTATGCAAGTATGATCTTGCCTCTTTAAACTTCTAAGACATAGATATATGCACAGACCTTAGGGTATTAAATAAAAATAAATTGGTTACATATATGTTTTAATTCAGTCTTTTGCACCATTAATAAAAATGTTTTATAGTATAGCTAATAATGAACAATTATTTTGAATAAATATTATTTAATGTAGAGGGACGACGTTGGAAAGACAGAACAGCAGTGTACGACCATCGAGTGTTAGAAGTGCAGCGCAAATCGAGCCTTTTTGTCTGTTACGTCTTTTTCACGTCGCCCTTCTGTTTAAAATAGTATTTTCTCAAAACATGCGAGGATGTTCAGAGTAGTGTGTTTCAGGAACGGAAAACAATCCGTACATATAACAGTAAATGGAAACATTTTGTAAATTTCCTCACACAGATTGTTTTATTGATTCTGACAGTTATTAAAATATTCAACAGTGATATTTGTCTTTATTGCTACTTCGACCCTGTAGAAAGTAGTTCCGTCTGTGATATAACTAACTGTAGTGTCTCCTTCTTTACATTCCCCCACTAATATCTCTCTTGACTTGACAGGCATGTTTTATTTCAGACTACTTAAGGTCACACAAAGCAATCTCTTCCACGTTTTGGCGTATAAAAGATGCACCGTTCCAGAAACCACTAGGTGAGATACAATAACTTTGAATGTAAAGTTGGGACTTCTGTCCCCGATTTCTCGAAACAAATTTGCTCAGCTGAGATTTCTCCCATTGACTCAGTGCTGTAACTTGAGTAAAAACTCGAACCCATGTCCCGATTTCTCGAAACAAACCTAAGTTTGAGATTTTGCTCAGCTGAGATTTCTCCCATTGACTCGTGTTGTAACTTGAGCACAAGCTCAAGCTTATGCTCAAGTTACAACACTGAGTCAATTTGAGTTTTCTCAAATTCAGTTTGTTTCGAGAAGTCACTGAGACGTTATTTTATCTTTTCCAAATTCTAAGCGAAAAGTGACTGCTAGTATTATGTTGTGTTACGTTATCGTTGATGGCCATGTATTCATCAATGCTACTTATTTTACATACTTACCGCAATCGTAAATGAGAAAATAAAAGAGAGTAGAATACTATGGTGCTGTAAAGAATAAGAATGGTATGAATTAATTAGAAATATAAGAGCAATTGCTGAATTTTTACATTGTATTATTGTAACAACGTTATTAACGCTTATGGACTATTTGACTAAACTCTCTTTGTGCATATTACGTGAATACTGACGATACTGAAGCTTAACAACTTTGCAATATCGTACATCACTTTACAAAGTCAGTGACCAGCAGCATGGCTGGTGACAAATTCTCGTCGATTTCATCTCATTTTATTTAATATAAAATATTTTGCTATTCCCGTTTGCGGGGCAATCGGAAATCTAGTAGTTCCTTGTAAATGTACAAGAAAATATAAGGAATACGACAGTCCATGCTCAGAAACTGGGCGAGAGCAATCCATGTATGTATGTATGTACGTATAAGGAATATAAGTCATTGTTAAACATATAACTATATTTAAATTAGTTACACATTCGAGATTATCGGAGGCTATTTTTCGTGGTAAGAACAGGATATCTACCAATACGGATAAATATAGCAAACTGGAATGGATTGCCTAGAAAAGATAGAACCTGTGAATATTGTAATTTAAACGTGGTAGAAGACGAATTTCATTTGTTATTAATATGTATTCTGTATTATCATCTTAGACTACAATATATACCATCTTATTATCAGACTATAGTTACAGTTTATTGTCTATTGTCAACATCAAATATACATTTAATTACAAACATAATGAAATGTGCTTTATTGTCTTATTCCTTCGTGAATTGCAACCAGTGCTGTAGATATCTTGTCACAAACTTAGCATAATGTGAACCTGTTTTGTATATGGGCCGTTGGCCTCCTATTACAGAAATAAAATAAAATTGTAAAGTATTGTATTGTTGTACACAGTTACGGACATCCCCAAGGCCAACCACAACGCTGAGCACGGCAGTAAGGCGGATTCTGTCGAGGTCAAGAAAGGTATTTGGTAAACTAGGACAGTCAGAGTGCATTTCTCAAACATTTCACTAGCCGAGGGTGTGTGAGTAGAAAGTCGTCAATGAGTCCTATGGCTCATAAGATTTTGGAAAATGGCAAGAATGAAACGGTATGATGAAAATGAATGCAAAGTACGATAATAACGTGCACTCTGCCTTTTTTAACGTCAACAGTTAGCAAGCGAAACCCACATCCATATAAATTTAAAAAATAGGTTGTATATTTTTGTCGACGTCACTTCTTGCATGTAGTCTATTCAGTATTCTAACGGAAAACACGTTATTAAACGTATTCAGTATATTCTGCTATTGTAAGATTTAAAAACTTTATGTGCAAGTAAACGACCGATGTTCTGCTATTATTGGTGTTTTTATTTCATAGACTTCTTAGGTTCCTATTCCACCACTCATATAATAATAATAATAATAATAATAATAATAATAATAATAATAAGAATAATAATGTGTGCTTTTATATCGCCCCAAATCCATGCTCGAAGACGTGTTCATAGAGTTACATTATTATCCCGGGCAAAGGATCAGTGTGCTCTCATGTCCCTACAAAACAATCCTTAACCTTAAATTAATGCATGAAATTGACATTGATTGCTGATTTCGACACTTGTCCATGTATTCAGAGGACTCCAGTACGGCAGTGGTGGTCGGGGGCATACTGGGGACACTGGGGATTCTTCTTATTCTGGGAGCGGCGTATAAATGTTATACGATCAGGTACGTCTCTCTCTCTCTCTCTCTCTCTCTCTCTCTCTCTCTCTCTCTCTCTCTCTCTCTCTCTCTCTCTCTTCAATATACAGTAAAACAATACATTATTTTCAAGATTTAATTGTCTGCACTACTTTTTTTTTAATTCGCAGACGTGCCGCGGATGCAGACACTGAGAGTGAGAAGTATGTAAACAATGGCCATCATTTTGTTATGTTAATGGAGTCTGCTTGTATTGGCCCTTTGAGACGTAATTACTGTCCTTTGGTTGGTTCCACGCTACTAGGGATAATGAACGCAGTTTTGGTTGTGTACATTGGTCTTTCAAAACCCCATTTAAGCCAGTTCCCCTCGCAAAATTCCGGGGGCGATACTAAACTACTACTGATCTCTACTTCTCATGACCAACTTTCATATGGCCGAGTTTAAAAACACTAGTAATAATAATTTTAAATTGACATTTAATGGCACATACTTATATAATCAGAGCTATAAAGATTGAATTGGAGGTAAAACATGGAGAATGCAAATTTAAATGGAAAAGAGAAGCATGTAGAGTTACCTTCCCTTTGACATTCACAAATATTCGTTGTGTTGAACTAAAACCCATCGTTCGTTCTACGGTATCCTCGACACACAGGCCATTACTCCTACTTAGCATCCATCGAATGGCCTGGGATATATTATTTTTGGCCAACCGAGCTTTGACGAATGTATATTAAAATAATTAAAATGTGGACGAATCGGAGAGCTCAGTTTAACATGAGAGCGATATTTGTTTAGCCGTTAATATATATATATATATATATTATATTTATATATTTATATATATAATATGTATATGTATATGTATGCGTGTGTGGTGTGTGTGGGTGTGTGTGTGTGTGTGTGTGTGTGTGTGTGTGTGTAGTGCTTCACTGTCGCAAGGATTTTACATCCTCCATTCATGCGACTCCGTGTGTTTCAATAGACATAGATGGTCATTCTTTGCGCGAATCTGTGCCTTTTGATAGACAAATGGCCATTCTTTGCGCGACTTCGTGTGTTTCAATAGACATTGATGGCAATTATTTGTTCTGTGGACTGTACTGTGATCAGTTGCAGAATGTTATATTTACTAAATGATAATATGTGTCTGGTTTGTGTTCTTAGGGTTGCCATTTTGGATAATGAGAGTGAGAAATCGCCATCACAACGGTCGAGTGTGAGGAATATAAAATCGAGGAGTGAAAATGAAATGACGGATATGAATAGTTCACCGTCCCGACAACACAGTGAACATGGAAAGGAATAAAAACAACTTTAAACAAATATTGGGCGTTCTACTTTGTACTCAGAATGTGTTTGCATGACATTGAGTACTAGACTATGTGATCAGGAACACATCCAATGTCGTACACAATTACACCTTTTTCAACGCCATTCTTAGATAAATACACACGCAATAATGATAACGATAAAATTAAAGAAACAGTGTATATCACTGTCGTCTTCTCTGTCACCATTTTACCTAAAAGTAAAAGTTTCTAGTAAATACATCTGGGAAAAAAACATAGGCAAACTATAAAATACCAACATTATCTTAATTGCATGCCACGTATTCATCAGTTAGGGTAGATGTTGGCTAATTCCGACCACTTTTTCATACATCTGCACCAGAAACGATACAATTCCGTACCCAGTCGTCAATATACCGTTCTCTAAACGGCAAGTGGTTAGGGCACCTTTCAGTGTACGTGCAGACGTTTTATTGTAGACATAACGATATATTTATAAACGTAAGAGTTTGGGTAGTGACTACCTCTATGCAAATCCGGCCCACTGCCACCAATTTCAATTGTCAGAATTTTCTAGACAACATCTTTTTTAATTTGTGGGTTAATCCGACCAGTACGCTTTCATTTCTGTTTTGGTAAAATACTGAAAGAAATGTGACATCCCATTTGATTGGTCAGCTAGCAAGAAGATGACAACACAACGAGACGTAGCCTACGTGAAATTTGGCCTTGAGATGTAAGTCTTTTTCTGAAAATATCACTATTTCCAAGTGGTCGGAATTACCATGGTGGTCGTAATTAGCCACATGTAACCTAAGAGGATTGCTCGACTCATCTCTGGCATACGGTAGGTATACCAACCCTTCTGACGTCATTATCCACTATGAGTCCTAGTATGAGAGTGTCTGTAGATGGTAGTGGAACCATACGTAGAACGTGATGGACGTCATGCGTGTGTTGACTTCTATATCTGTCGGGAGCCGGATAAAAAGTTCAAGATGAATATCTCGTCCAGGTGGAGTGCGAAGCCTAAATGCTCCTGTGGCTATTTTTGAAGTCTTTTGTGGTCTCTGCGGTGACTCATGAGTTCGGCAGGAAATTCCAGTGCTAGTCTATCAGTGGAACAATCAACACTACGTCATTAGAGTAATTATGACGTCACGTCGAAAGATGCAAGATGGCAGTTAGCAACCTCATGTGCTGTACAGTTTTGTTATGTTTTGTAAGTTTGTGGCATGTTTCAAGCTCCCAGAAAGAAGACTACAAGCTCGTAGAAGCATTAAGCGATGAAAAGAAGTATAATGGTAAGATGAATATATAATGTTTACTTTAGGAAAGACTAATGTATTATTAGTAAATGCTACCATAGATCTAGGCTGAGGAAGGTCGAGAAGCTTTGACCGTCATACCAGCATGGGGCTGGATTGACGGCAGGGGGACAGTTGGTCAAGTGTGCGATCGGCATAAGTGAACGATATGACATGCGTTCGCACATACGTTGGTATCGTTTGATAGAGTGTCCATTTATCTATCTAAAGTACACTTACTTGTAACTGTTTAACGTACGATAATGACGGTTTTGGACTACCAAAAACAACGTGGGATCAACAGCTGCTGCACGTTCAATGTCTTAAATCTATTTTTAACAAGCAAGTATGTATTCAGCCAATCCGAGCGCGCCATACAAATGCGTTGTCAAACACCTTACATCGTCATCCACTGAGTGTATTACCACTGCCTTTAGCCGGATGACGTTGTAAGGAGTTTGACAACGGCATTTATGTGGCGCGCTGTGATTGACTGGATACTCGCTTGTGTTGAAAATACTGAACGTTGATCCCAACGTCGTCTTCGGGAGTCCCATCCGTCATTATCCCATGTTAAAGAGTTACCAGTAAGTGCAGTTTAGATAGTTGAATGGTCACGCTATCAATCAATACAAACGTTTCTGCGAATGCATGCCATATTTTTCACGTATTCCGATTGTACGGTCGGCAGATTTATCCATCCCAGTTTGATAGACCTGTCCCTCTGCCGTCCCAGCACCAATGAGATATGAAGGTCAGAGCTTCTAGGCTTAAGGCTGAGGAAGCTCTGACCGTTATATCCCAGAGCTTCTCGGCGTGCCATAGATCTAGGCCTATTTTAGCATGGTAGTGTTTACAGACCACTAAGATATTTTACTGCATAGCTCAGGAACCTATAGCTCTATTACACCACCAGACAGGACATACTGTCACATGCATCCTGTACATGTATTAGCCTACATTTAAGTATACATGTACAGGATGTATGTGACAGTATGTCCTGTTACAGTTGTTACATATATACTTACTTCAAATAGATATGCATATGTTACATATATACAAATGTTACATATGCACAGGTGTCAAATGTATACAGATATTACATATATACATATATGACATATATACAGATGTGACGGACATGGGTTGCCGCCCGATAAAGGACACGCCAGAAGTTAAAAACAGCAAGCGGATGTCAATGACGTGGTGCGCCAAGCAGTGCTGGAGACTGGGGAAGAAGTACGCCTTAGTTTCAGTAAGACGTGAATTCTTACATTTAACCCCTACACATTTAGACCTACGATTCCACAAAGAGATTATTATATGTCTTTAGTGTTGGCTCGGGTAGCGGTTGCCAAGACGTCGGCTATAAGAATTGGACCAGAAACGGGGAAATATCATCACGATCGTGATCAAATACAATAATTTCGAGTACGAATTCCAGATAGATCTAATTGGTTATTGACAATGGACATAGTGTATAACTGAAAGAGGTAAGTTTTGTACCATTACACAAAGATCTATCCTCATAGAAATAGTAGACCAATACCGCAGACATGTCACAAAGGACCGACAGTATCACGAATGATAACCTCGACTTCGTTCCATTTATGTTCTTCAGCACGGGACAGTGTGCCAGTGTGAGAACGCCATTCTGGGACCGCCCATGAGCCGGGTGTGCAACATCATCTGTCCGAACGCCAAGGCGCAGATGTGCGGAGGTGTGAAACAAGCCAACGTTCTGCTTACAGGTAACTGTGCGTCTTACTTCCCTGTATACAGGTAACTGTTGGTTTTACTTTCCTGTATATAGGTAACTGTTGGTCTTGTTTCCATGTATACAGTTAACTGTGTGTCTTATTTCCCTCTATACACTTCACTGTGGGTCTTATTTCCCTGTATACAGTTAACTGTGGGTCTTACTTCCCTTTGTACAATTAACTGTGTGTCTAACTTCCCTGTATATAGTTAACTGTGTGTCTTACTTCCCTGTATACAGTTAGCTGTTAACTGTGGGTCTTACTTCCCTGTATACAATTAAATGTTGGCCTTACTTCCCTGTATACAGGTACTTGTTGGTCTTACTTCTCTGTATACAGCTAAGTGTGGGTCTTACTTCCCTGTATGCAGTTAACTGTGGGCCTTAATTTCCTGTATGTATGTAACTGTTGGTCTTACGTCCATGTATACAGGAAACTGTGGGTCTTTATTATCCCGGAGGATATGTTTACATTCTAAACGTTCTCAGTATTGAAGCATTGGATGCATATAATACATAAATAAAACAAAATTTATACAACATATAACTTAATAACAACACATTCTTCTTAATTGCAATGTCTATATGTAGAGAATACCATTTAAAATAAGGTACGACTAATTACAAATACGATTAAATTAAAAATATACTCTCTGGTGCGAAAACACGTATAAGTAGCGGTATATACAATATGTACCAAATACGTTTGTGTTCTAGGCTATGTGCCCATCCGGTGGGAACAAGTTACAAAGATGTACGACAATACACAGATATACAAGGAAAAGCGAAAAGCAAAGAGAACCGACGAGATGGCCAAACGTGAGTGTGTGTGTGTGTGTGTGTGTGTGTGTGTGTGTGTGTGTGTATGGGGTGGGGTGGGGTGCGCGCGCGTGTGTGTGTGTGTGTGAGAGAGAGAAAAAACAAGAGAGAGAGAGAGAGAGAGAGAGAGAGAGACCCAGATCAGGGGCCTGATCCACAGAATGATAATCGATTGTAACCCTATCATAACATGTGGTTGGTGATCACTATATAAGTATACTGGACGTTATCTTGACCAATGTCCAGTTGCACGACGCTCTTGTAGCGCTACAATAGTTGTAAGTCCAATTGTAGACTTCTACAAATGGAACTGGGTTGCACGAAGCTCTTGCAGGCTATCTGAATAACATCCCTACAACTATTGTAACGGCAGTTGTATGTCCCTACAACTATTGTAGCCTACAAGAGCGTCCTGCAACTGGACTCAGGCCCCCATTCCACAGAACAATCGTAGCGCTACGAGAGCCGCAAGTCATTAGCAACTCCATGCTAACGTACAGGAGTTACGACTCTCGGAGCGCTACAATTGTTCTGTGGAACGGGCCCCAGATGGCTAAAATTCTTCTTATTTCCATACATAACCCCGTACGAAAGTTAATGCTTCTTTCCCACAAGTTACCGATATTTCTACACATATCTGACTGCTGTACTATTACAATTGATTGTAAAGTCTAAAGAGAAGATAGATACCCCAGGACTATGATCGTGGAAGACAGTTTCTTTGAGAACACCCTTCAGGATTAATTAAGACTACCAAAGCTAAACACGCGCTGAATGCCAATGTCTACGAATACCGTAATAGTAATAGTTCCATTTCAACTATTTCAGATGACGGTTCATGCAGCAGATTTAAGTTGACGCGAGATGTCTTCTATTTTAAGACGATAATCTTGACCAAGGAGTTGTGTGTCATTCATTGTTTTCACTATAAATATGTGTACGCGTTGTTGTCGGTAAGTTATTCTGTCGTACCGTGTCGCTTATGAATATGAGTGAGCTCGGTTACTAATATGTTGTGATATTATGTGTTTTATTTCATGATAAGTCATTTTAAAATATAGGTTTGAATTCGATTCATGACACTTAAGGCTCGCTCACACGGGTCGATCGGTTGTGCTACGAGTCTAGTTCGATTGGTCGTACGAGTAGACCTTGTTATAGACATGCGATCTCGGTCGTTGCAATCCGTCAATTGGAATTATGAATCGCATCGCATGTACGCTCCCACGGTGCGATTCGACGCATCGTTACAACCGATCGACCCGTGTAAGTCCACCTTTATAGCCTAGTTAATAGTCAGTTAACTCTTATATTAGAGCAACATGTGGAGCAACGCAGTACTGATCATATTGGTAACATTATTTATGAAAATTATAATGATGCTAAGCAAATTAGGATATTTAGATTCATTATCAGGTAACTGATCCGTCCAATACCCCAAATTTGGACGTGCCATTGCGGATACATCTGAAATACACTTTTCTGATCATACGTCATTTAACCCTTCAAAGAATTATATTCAAAACAACTATGACAATGTAAATTATAACCCAGTAGTGGACCTGCATGTAGACATCGTTAGAAGCCAATGTATAATCACAAACTTTCATAGAGAGTGTTTTCATGCTCATGGACACCGCGTGGTTTGTCTTACCATACCGGCAGCTCAATAAAACGGCCGTTTTCACCAATTCAATGTTCCGTTTTCGCCAATTTGGTGCCGTTTGTTTTGCCTAGTGCCGTCTGGCCGTGGCGACACCTACGTTTATGTGTGTGTTCCTCAGAAAGGAGAATTCTGTCACTGTACATCAACGTCGCCCACTGGAGAGCTGACGGGGCAATGCAACAACCATTGCTACGGTGATTCAAGGGAAACCTGCGGGGGGAAAATTGGTGTCCATACTGTCTGGCTCACAGGTAGTAGTAGTAGTAGTAGTAGTAGTAGTAGAAGTCGTAGCAGTAGTAGTAGTAGTAATAGTAGTAGTAGTAGTAGTAGTAGTAGCAGCAGTAGTACTATTATTATTATTAGTAGTAGTAGTAGTAGTAATAGTAGAAGTCGTAATAGTAGTAGTAGAAGTCGTAGCAGTAGTAGTAGTAGTAGTAATAGTAGTAGTAGTAGCAGCAGTAGTACTATTATTATTATTAGTAGTAGTAGTAGTAGTAATAGTAGTAATAGTAGAAGTCGTAGTAGTAGTAGTAGAAGTCGTAGCAGTAGTAGTAGTAATAGTAGTAGTAGTAGAAGTCGTAGTAGTAGTAGTAGTAGAAGTCGTAGCAGTAGTAGTAGTAGTAATTGTAGTAGTAGTAGTAGTAGTAGCAGAAGTAGTACTATTATTATTATTAGTAGTAGTAGTAGTAGTAGTAGTAGTAATAGTAGTAATAGTAGAAGTCGTAGTAGTAGTAGTAGTAGAAGTCGTAGCAGTAGTAGTAGTAGTAATAGTAGTAGTAGTAGAAGTCGTAGTAGTAGTAGAAGTCGTAGCAGTAGTAGTAGTAGTAGTAGTAATAGTAGCAGTAGAAGTCGTAGCAGTAGTAGTAGTAGTAGTAGTAGTAGCAGCAGTAGTACTATTATTATTAGTAATAGTAGTAGTAGTAGTAATAGTAGTAATAGTAGAAGTCGTAGTAGTAGTAGTAGTAGTAGTAGTAGTAGTAGTAGAAGAAGTCGTAGCAGTAGTAGTAGTAGTAAAATAGTAGTAGTAGTAGTAGTAGGGTAACAGCAGCAGTAGTATAGTAGTAACATCAGGCCTGCGATTCACGAAAGGGTCGTACTGTAGTCCGGGCCTAAGCCAATGCGTACGCTATGTTTTTAACCTCGATTTAAGCCTGGACTATCAGTACGATCCTTTCGTGAAAAGCAGGCCAGGCCCCGAAATCACGAAACTATTGTGAGTACGATTCCATGTTTGACTCAGAGTTTTGTTCACATTTGCTTTATTTACATCATAATCCCTACTTTCTAGGGCATTACGAAACCAGGGACTTTATGGGCAGAGAGGCATTCAAGCCGACACTGGGACTTCAACAGAATTGGAAGAGTAAGTGTTTCAGATTTAGTAAGCTTTTTGGTTTGTAAATATTCTCTTTCTTTATACTTTTTTGAAGAAAATCGCGTTTTTGCCAACTTTAAAAGTGAAAGCAATTACATGCTTGACATGTTTTCATTGCTCCACGATATTTCAAAATGCATAATATAAGTAATGATCATATTATTGATCGCTGTAGTTGTCTGTATGTTTTGACTGTCTGTGTATGTTTGTCTATCTGCCTGTCTGTGTATCTGTCTCTGTAACTGGCCTGTCTGTCTGTGTATGTTTTTTTCTATGTGGCCTCTCTGTCTTTGTATGTTTGTCTATCTGGCCTATCTGTCTGTGTATGTTTATCTGGCCTGTCTGTCTGTGTGTAGTTTTGTCTATTTGCCCTGTCTGTCTGTCTATGTTTGTCTATCTGGCCTATCTGTCTGTCGGAGTATCTGTATGTCTGTCTGTCCTTTGACCGTCACGCGTTTCAGATTACTACCACAAACACCCCAGTATTTTCCAGGAGATCAACAATGTTAGAGATGAGAAGCTCTTGGGACCGCTAGGCGAGTTGAAATTAATAACATTATTGGCTTTCTATACTGGGCCCCGATCCATAGAACGACCGTAACGCTACGAGAGTCGCAAGTCCTATTAGAGCTGAAGCATAGCAAAAACAATATTCTATTATTCGTTTATAAGTATTATATTCGTATTTAAATATTCGTTTGAAATTTTATTATAAAATAATGTGCTACAAAGTAACATTTCCGGTCATTATTTTCACCCTATCGATAAAAATAATATTTTAAAACATCGTCACACATATCGACTGTACGGTTAGTCACAGGGGTTCGATGATGGAATAGTACCAAAAAATAACTTTCCACAAAATATATATTATAGATATTCTAGATCTAAAAAAAAAAAGAAGAAGAAGAAAGTAATTTATGTTAAAATAAATAAATATATATATATTTTTTTTAAATACAAAATAATATAAAGGAGACATGCTACCAGTCTATGTCAGCCTCAACTCGCAATATAATATCTATAACAAGGGGGAACACTTGATGGTCCCTCAAAACTCGACTGAAAATTTCAATGTGCATATCTATTTTATTGTCAAGCTCTGTAGTTGTCTTAATGGTACCATTTCATGC
>JAUTBT010034189.1:0-18309 GCA_032361225.1 Lepetodrilus schrolli | reverse complement strand
AGGACTTGTGAAGCTGAGCGAAGTGATCTTGTTGGTGAGTAGAGCTGAAGAAGGTCACAGAGATATCCTGGAGCTGATGAAATTATTGACATGCGTATTACAACCTTTTATGAAGTACATAGTATAAGATTGGATATACCATATTATTTATTACTTGCATTATCTGCAGACATTTCTCAGTAGCGAAATCCATTTTGTGAGTAATCGACTTTTATTCGTACCTTTACTTGTAGTAGTAGACGACTGGCAGATATTTCGATATATTACTTTTAGAGTGATTTTTACTATCATATATGGCAGTGTTCGAATTTAAAGGAGGTCCTGGGGGTCATTTGAATATCTACAATGTTAAAGGCATCTGACCCCCTGAAAATGACAGATTTGACCACCACTAACATTTGGCCTTTGGAGAATTACCCCCTTATTATTTTCTTAATTTCTAACATTGTATGGTATATTATCATGTTATTATATCAAATAATACCCCCCCAAAAAAAATAATAATAAGAATAATAATATTTTAAAAATTTATTAATAATAAATAAATAATAATAACAACAAAAGAAAAAGAAAAAAAAAAAAATAAAGAAAAAAAATAATAATAATTATAATTTTTACTATCATACGATCCAGTGACAAGTGACTGTGATCATGCAGAAACATCTCCGTTATAAAATTATGACTGAAAATTAACTGGTAAATCATAAATTTACATGGTTAGACTGAACCAATACCTATTCAGAAGTTCAGTGCAAACAATAATTAACAATCCAGTCCTTCGTTTCACGAAATGATCGTACTGTAGTCCAGGGCGTAAGCCGGACTTTTACTACTGCGTGAGTGAGTGATTATGGAGTTTAACGTCGCTGCGGGAATCTTTCACCCATTTGCGACGATTAAACATTTAATTATTTTACTATATGCGTTTTAAAAATGAAGAAGCATGAAAAACATGCAAAAAACAGTATTTAAAATTATGCAAATGAATAGTTAAATTATGTATATTATTTAATAGGTTGATGTAGTTGATAAGTAATTATAAACCTTCCATATAGACCAATTGCCTTTAAAAACAATAAGATTTTATGACCAGGAACCTGAGCAAATAAATGCTTTAGGTTTCGCGATGAATAAAACCTCGGGAAGTGCAGGAAAAGACGTAAATCTCGAATTTCACCCGGAAAACAAGTACGACCGTTTCGTGATACACAGGCCAGATTTGTATTTTGTTTCTTGTGTGCATCCATGCTTGTATTATATATTTACTCGTATCTTGTATATATCTCGAAGATAATTTTATGTTTGTAATTTTACTGATGAATTATTTCAAATTGAAGGCTATGTAACATAATATGCAGTAATTGACAGTAAATACCGTTTTGGAACATGCCGTTTTTAGAGGCATAGTCATGAGTCATGACCACTCGGCTAACCTACGGGACTGCTCACAGCACTCTCGGCAATCTCACAGTCACTGCCATATTGGAACTACATCTGTCACGTGATAGTCACGTGATACCCTAGCTCGATTATTATCAATATTTCAAATAACTGATTCGATTGGTGCGTGTTTTGATTAGATAATAGTATATATTTCAGTAAACTTTATATCAGCATTTTTTCCCCGTTGCCTAACAATCAGAAAGTAGTTAATAATTAATATAAATTACACCATTTCCCGTAATCGGTTGATAATATACTAAGACAATCATAATCATATTATGGTTTCTAATTGCATACAAACAGTTAATTCCTAACTGTAATATATCACTCTGAAATGATAAAATGTCATTGTTTACTAAAGAGTGTAAAATAGGCCCTCCGCGCATTCACCATTATCCCGGAATCTGGGCAAGATTACTGCTTCTGCGAGTGCCGAGGGTATTACTGGAACAAAGTGGAAGTAGTCCCAAGGTGAGCTGATTGGAATCATGATATGACACTTTTTATTACATGCTATTGTAATAAAAGAGTCATTCGATGTATTCCTTTATGCAGATTACATGTGTGGATACTACTATCTATCAATTGGTTTCGAACTAAGAAATCATTCAAGAACCTTGTTTTAGTCTATTGGAAATGTGAAAATTATATGCGCATTTTATTGAGGAGTCGTATTTGAAGTGGACCATTGCATGACATCATCCGGCCTGGAAACTCAGATCATTGGGCCTACTTAACGTCCGTCAACTATTAAAGCATAATGCTCTGTGTTTACGTCAACCGTGATGGAAGCTTATTTTGACATTTGTGATGTTGAGATGTTATAATATATTATTTAAGGAACGGATTGTTGAGGAGGCATTAGCGAAGAGCTTAATGGCAAAGTTGGTCCCGTGATCCATTAGCTTCATGTCACAATGAATGCTAATGACTCAACATTCATTCCTTATTACGACAGTCGCCAAAAACAACAGGAAATATGGCTGGATAGCGAGAAATTAACTATTTTGGCGTATGGAACTGTGCAGAAAATGTGGAGCGAAATGTCTTAAATGCACGTCATAATTACAAAGATCATCAGGCCCCGAAATTGTGAAAAATTACGAGTGGGATTTCAATTCAAAGATTTGTTCACAAATTCCCATGTACAATTTGAGCTTGAGCATGAAATCGTACTCAAAATGTTTCGTAATCTCGGGACCAGGCTGTGTCGTCAAACCGTTCTAGAATTATAACACATTTATTAATACTAGATCTATATCAAGTCAGGTATTAATTTTGTACTAATTAAATACTTATTTTCTGGCAACCGACCATTCATAATCTCCAAATATTATTATTTTTATATCGGACCCGACCGACTGGTCGAAATATAAAATTATATTTATTTATATTTTCGGATCAAATAACTATGGCCTAATAATGTCGTGACATTTCTAATTCTGTCGTGATGTTGTGATAATCTTTTTACAATCATTACTTGCTATAATAAACTATCAAAACATCTCTAGGTGTTGTGGTAATATTTCACAACAAGTCAACACATATAATTAGTACATACGGTACTATTTTATCACACCATATCAGCTTTATAAAACACATTTTTACAAGTCGACATAATATATCGCAACATCTTAAAGGCATACAATCACGGGTTTGTTTACATATTTCTTTGTCAAACGTATTCGTACATGCAAGTATATACACTTGATGTGTCTACACAAGTATATTGGTAACCAGCTACATTCTCCGCATATTCCACTGGTTTTAAATATTTTCATATTGTATATGTTTTAAATATGTATGTTACGTAGCTATAGTGGTACCAGGGTCGTGAAGGGTTATTTTGACGTGTTCAATGATTAAAGTTATCTCCCTTAGTCTTTTAGACTATAGGACATTGAGATATTACAGTACATTATTCGGGTTTTACCAGAAATGTAAACTGCAATAGAATTTTAATGGAAATTTATTTTGAGGTACAAAAGCGATTATATGTAAGCTAAGTGCATGTACTTTGCATTTTAAACTCCAATTCGGTCCAAAACGACTACTTAATCTGTGAATGTATGCTTTTAAACATCACAAGGGTCAAAATAATCTTCCATAATAAACAGAGTAAGACAGACAGACATACTAATAACTAGAGAACTATACAAACTTCCACTTTCAAATACCAACATCGTTTACGTAAACGAAAGTGCCTTCAGAGGAATAATAACAGTTATCAATAGACTAGAACTGAGGATGCTATAAATAATTCAAAGATTCTGTGTCTGAATGACGATTTTACGACAACCACAGACTCTGGTAAAAGCCCGCACGATTCAGCTCAGTGCCCATGGACATATACAGCGGACCAAAGCCAACACAGCTTCTTTTTCTATTAACAAACCTAATAAAATTGGTATATATAAATATCCGTACGTTTGTTGAACTAATAATCTAATAATGCAGAATTTTGCATTCGATTATTAAAAACCTAATTCTAAATTTCATCATATTCGTACTATTTAGATCTAAAAATTGAAAGGTAGTCATAGCGGTACTTCATTTAAATTTAGAATAATCATTGTGTAATCATCAAATATTAATCGACGCTCATTGGTGACAAAATATTAATTATCTAATTAAACCATTGGTGCAATCTTACGTGTCAGTGTTGTTTTGGCTCTTGAGCATTGAGTGTGTTCCAGTTCCGCGTTAAGCTCTGACTCTAAGACTTGTATTGGACATAGCGTGTTCCAGTTCTGCGTGAAACTCAGACTCTTGTAGTGGTCATAGAGTGTTCCAGTTCTGCGTGAAACTGAGACTCTTGTAGTGGTCATAGAGTGTTCCAGTTCTGCGTGAAACTCAGACAGGATTACAATATGACGTGGCGTGTGCTATTTGTAATACTGGTGTGGCTTAAAACAGGTCAGTTAACATCAACTGTTAGCATTTATTGGATCAGGATGTCAATGGATTTCGAATTACACAGTAACGTAGTATACTAGTATTGCATGAAAAAGCAGTCAATTGTGTAATTAGTTCAATAAATAATTATCAAATAAGGAATAAATATGTTAATATATCTATGCGTAAAAGTGACAAGATAATCTTTGCGTAGCATATGGGTCGCTAGCAGGTGACATATTCAGATGAAATAAATCTTTTCGCCCTAATTTTCCTCAGTTTTAATTTAAACATATCTTTTGACCTTAAATGTCATGGGATTTGGTAAAATCAATACAGCTTACGAGACTCGTTCCTATAAAATCTAAATTAAATTTATGTAGTTAAATAGGATAAATACACATATACATATTGGTAAATGATATGTGAAGAATATGTTTAGTGTTCTCGCAAAGATAATCTTGCCGCTTCTATCATAATGCATGTTCTTAAATTAGTGATCGCTTAAAATAAAACAATAACAACATCATACAACGTGTAAATGTCACACCATTCAGTATTTTTTATTTACTCTTAGTAGTTTCGTATTATTTAGAAAAATAGTTAATTTCCTGTTTATGCGACGTAATTAAAGAACCACACCCTTATATTATAGTCCCAGGATTTTACCTCCTATTTGGAAATAAAGTAAACTGGACTATGGCAATGGATGCGTGCGTCATAAACGGATTGTCTTTAGTGGACATTCGAGACAAATCCGCTGCTGCTAATATCACCGTGTACATGGGAACCAGGGCGTGAGTATATATATATATTAATTACACAGTATTAGGCAGGTGTAGGTTATAGACTTGAATATCAGCGGTGGAATACTTCAGAGGTTATCACAGTTCTAAGCGAGTACGGCACATGAAAACTGGAGAGTTAGGTCGTCATCTCGTCCAGCTATGTCTACATGAAACAAGACACTCGACAAGGTCCAAGTCCAGTTTTTGATGACGGTAGACACTCAACTGTATGGGGCCTATGTTTGCTAGACTGCACCAAAGACTATCACGAATATCTTCTGTGTTTCTGCAGCAGCAAAGGGTGTGGGTGAGCACGTCAGGGTAAGGGGCTTGGCATCGTCTCCATGTGTCAGGCAAGTCACCAGGCTTCCACATAGCACACCGTTTCACCAGAAAATTGGCTGGATTCTTCAACTCTGGGTATTTCTTGGATATGTTCCAGGCGGAGTTATTTCGGGATGAATTCTGAGGAAGTGAGATAGGTTAGGGTTGAGTGATAGTCTTTGATGCCAAGCTCACTGTTGCACATCATGGACTGCAAATTTGACCCATCTTTTCCATTCGTGGGTTGATTCGAAGAGATCCAGGTGACTGTGGAAAGAGTACTTCTTTAGTAAATTCACAATGTCCGGTATCTAACCTCGCATCATTGAAGGGCACACGTGTCTATACAATGACGTGGCGTGATGAATATCTGCTTGTGAAGTAGGAGGTTGGAAAGGTTACATAATTGTCCTAGGAACAGTAGTTTGCTTGTGTCGACATAGACTTCTAATGGCAACCATCATAGTAGCGCATTACAGATGTCCGTTCCTGTGTGTCTAGGAAGACCTTGGATGACCTTGATTGCGAATCTCTGAGAGCGCTCTAGTGCTAGAAGTTCCTGTTGCGACAAGTTGGACCAAAGTTCACATCCAAATAGAGCCTTCAGAATGGATATCTCCTTAACTAGTTTTGAGGTGGTGATTGGGTTGAGCCCATTGGTGTGGAGTCCCGACCTGACGGGTGCCATGGTAGTGGATCGTGACGTGGAACAGCTCTGAATTGTCCTATTCCAGGTATTTGAGGTGGTATCTAACATACAACCCACATGCGTTATTTCAGTTGTGGATGCAACTTGATTATTGTATAGTCTGACAGTCTGGTAGTTCTGGTTCTCAGTCTTAAGTTTCATCATCTTGGTCTTAGTTTTTCTCACTTTTCTATTTGTTCTGTTTCCCTGCTTATTTTGGATAACATAAATCAATATTAACATTAAAAAAATATAATATCAATATATTATGAATGTTATTATTATTGTTATTATTATTATTATTTAATGAATGCTTCAATGAATTTTCGTAATTAGGATACAATGTTTAATTATATTTATCATCTAATGGAAAGTTGAATATGGACAATATTTACACTGTTTTTGCCATTTGTTTCTAAATAATATGTTGAATTTTGCCAAATATTATGTACATACATATAAAATAATATAGTATTTATTTAAATGTTACCAACACACCTTAACATAATCAGTAATAAGAATGCAATTGAAGTAAATTTATGAGAACAAGGAAGTATTCATGTGATGTCATACTACTATTTATAAATGCTACTGTATGGAAATAGTAATCAAGATGACAATTATGATTGGAGACTATATGCTAATCGATTAAATTTAATATATTTACAATTTTTAATAAAAATGAGAATTGTTTTTCAAGTTGTTATTTTCCTTTTGTGTATTTATCAACAAGTGAAGCAGTTTACAATTTACTGACCTGCATGTATTAATTATTTTAATTAATTATTTTCATATATTAAATTAAAATGAAAAGTAAATAAATAAATAAATATGTTTCGAAGTAGCAAATCCAGAAAGTACAGTTCCACCAATTTGTGTACTATTACCGGTATGTGGTAATATAGGTTTCAATGCTTTCATGGTAATATGAAGAATAACAAAAAAGAATCTACCATTTAATGTATATTTACATACTACTTTTCTCAACAAAAGTGGAAAACAAGACAAAAGATTTCCCTGTCTTGGCTTTCACCACTTGCTAATGTACTAGTGGTTTTATCTTAATGGACACCTCCACAGCTTCAGTCCTGCAACAATACCCCAGACAGACGAACCACTAACTCACTATCAGTACTTAACAGACTGATAATGCCAAGAATGAGACTAAGATGGCCATTAAGTTACTTTTGTCGCTATTATGCACACACACACACTCACACACACACACACACACACACACGCACACGCACCAACCAACCACACAGCACACTACACCATGCCACGCCACGCCACACCACACACCACATCACACCCACACACCACACGACACAGAGACATGGGTGATATATGTACATTACTATAAAGATCAATAGTACTTTACATAGCAAGAAAGTATGAGGACTCCTGGAGAATTGAGACCATAGAACTGTTGCTTTGAGGATAGTAAAGTATTGTGTCCCCACTTCCCATTAAACTTAGAACTGACTTATATCCCTGAGGTACTCTGTGCCTCACATTATTCTCACCCAAATAGTCATAGATTTCTGGAGAACAAGGGTAAAGTATGTCAATGGCTCCATTCGTATTAATAGTATACCAATCATTTTATATGTAAATGATTTACTTTCTCCATCTAAGGCGGGTAATCTAGTCCAAGTTTACGCAATCATTTTGAGTATGACTTCAGGTTCAACTTAAATTTGGTATCAGGATTTGTCAACAAAACTTTGATTGTGAATGCTCCTGTAACAAATTTGCAGAGATAACAATCTGGTGGTTTAAATTATAATCTAATTATCTAGTATTTTAAAAAACACACCAAAAAAACTTCCAACATTGTTTGGATGGGTTGTCCGGGGTTGAATGCTTCTTTCTTCTAGGTCACAAAAAAATATGAGTGCGTGAAAAATTACCTGTGTTCAAAGAAGAATTCCCCTTGCAATGATCATGCAAGTGTGGTCCAATTTACGTAAAGTTTTCTTTTCAAAGATTCATATCATTTGACCTCTTTGCCGGTGAACTGAATTGCATAATGTGTTCCGAATCAATTCATATTTATTGGCATGTGAATAAGTGACTAGGTTCCAAAGTGCAGTGAAGCCGCACCCAGATTTTTCCAATCCATCCTTCAATGCTCATCCAGACTTCCAGGGGAAAGCCCTTATCAGCCCCTTGATGCCACCCTGGTGGAGAAACCATCCATGGCTTTAATCAACAGGACCATATCATTTATGGTGATTAATTTTCTTGGTGAATGCAGATGCCTGGAACTGATAAGACTCTTCCTGTCCTCCAGGGAATCAATGGAAGAAGCCAGGAGGCAAGGGAGGTCACCCACCTCCTCCTCCTGACTCCCTCAACCTCCAAATTTGCACCGTATGTGCACTTGGATGCAGCCACTCTGCCATTGTCTCCAGTCAAGCTAGTGCACTGTCAGGTTGTGTAGTGTGGAAGCTCATCATTCTCTCGTCAGTTTAACCGTACTGACAAAATAGGAGCCGATTTGTTCCTCAAACCCCACCTCCATTGGGCACATACAAAGAAGCATTGATTTGTGTCCTCAAACCTGCTTCAGTTTGGCACGTGCACTGTCGCGCTGGTGGCGATGACGCACACACGCACGCGCACACACACACACATACACACACACACACAGTTGATTGATTTCCAGTGGTGCTGAGCCTACAGTTTGAGTTATTATCACTGTTGTCTTTGCTTCCACTAAATATCCAGTTTATGTCTAAGAACAGAGGGTAAAAGTTGCATGTCTATGAGGCAAATTTCACCGACATATCCTTGTTGGTGTTTATATTATCACTTTGGTTACATTATGGAATGTGGATAATCTAGAAATCACAGAGTAACAATTGCAATATATGATTAGGGAGCAATACTGGCACTTTTAAAAATAGGTTTTGTTTGTGTGTGTGTGCGTGTGTGTATGTGTGTGCGTGTGTGTGTATGTGTGTGTATGTGTGTGTGATGTGTGTATGTATGTGTGTATGTGTGTGTGCATGTGTGTGTATGTGTGCATGTGTGTGTATGTGTGATTGTGTGTGTGGTGTATGTATCTGTGTGATGTGTTTGTGATGTGTGTGTGTGGATGTGTGTGTGTGTGTATGTGTGTATGTATGTGGTGTGTGTATGTGTGTGATGTGTGTGGTGTGTGTGTGTGTGTAAGAAAGAGGGTGGTCTATGTATGAAATACATCAGCAACCACCTGCCACACACCACACACCACACCCTACGATCCACTCTTGGTAGTTACATTGAGTAAACTGTTGATGCGAACCATGTCATATCTGGAATCATTGCACGTGGGTGAAAAATTCCCACTACAAAATAAAACAATAACTCGCTCACTCGTATCGTGAAAATCCTTTTCAATTATTTATGTTCAATATTATACATCAAGATCAAAGAATGATAACAGAAAACTGAGATAATAGAATATTGTAATGAGTGTCATCAGAAGAAACTTGGTATAGAAACATACACTGCTCAGCAATCAACATACTACTCTCAGTAGGCCTCACACAATACTTGCACATAAATTATTCATAAAATCAATCCTTGGGCATCATAAAAGGATTACAGGAATTTTAATCGTATGAGTATTTTGAAATGCTATGTCAATATTGACTTTGCTTGTGTTCGTCATTAGGCCTGTGTAGACAACTAAATAGTGTTATCTTGTTTGGGTAGGGGTGGGTGGGTGCAGGGAGATTCAAGAGGGATGAGGTGGGTGGTTGGAGGGAGATTCAAGAGGGTAGGGGTTGCGGAGCCACTTTTTTCTATTAGACAAAAACTATAATGAATCTTATTGCGTTCCACTACCACACTCCTGTATACGTGCATGTCTAGAAGCTCTCCAGTGTTCCTTGCGAGAAAAGTCCATTAAATATCGAATTAATATGTCAGAAGTACTGGAATCTCTCAAAAGGTTGGTTAGGTCTTGGTACTGATTAACCTCCCACCTCCCACTGGAAGCTACTGGGAGCAATTAATCCATTAGGGAGCCGGTTATACTGTGACCTGGTTCACAAGGTCATGGCTGATTCTTGTCAGTAATGTAGCTAGACATTGTATTATTGATTTTAATCAAGTTTGGTAATAAGTGGCCTGGTTGTGGGAATTGAATATCGGTTCCTTTCATTTCAATGGCCTTCACCTTGGTGAAGAATGGTTGATCAAGAAAGCATGGCAGATTGATATCCCAGGAACCATAATAATGAATTATTTTGTTTGTATTTTGTACATCACCGATCTATGTTTTGTTAACATTATGTCTGCCAAACTTTGATCAGTTGATGTGTTTTTCTTCAGTTTGATATCCCAGGAACCATAATAATAGACCATTTTTCTTTTACTTATTTGTGCATGACTATTTATCTGTCCACATTGTAACCTGCCAAATAAGGTACCAGTGGGTTAAAAAAAAAATCATGTCCAATGTTCAATCACAATTGATGATCTCAAGATTTTAGATGATGTCATTTGGTGTAACGTGTATTGTTCCTCTTGGTATTTCATAACATTGTCAGATTTACGGTATTTGTATGTCAACAGTGGAGGTCATTTCAGTGTATGACATATCGTTAAGAGCTGTTTATCTGATATCTTCCAGGTTTTTATTGATCACTGATATTGTCGACATTTGATTAGACTTTTAGGTCACCATTAATTTTGTTTATGTCTCTGCTGGATGAATCACAGCTACTGCAATACAGGACATCTTTGGGTGTTTCCAGTTGGATGGAGGTTAAATAGCATTCAAGTACTTTTTACAAAGCTGAAAATTGTTTGTTGGTACAGTTTGTCAGATAAAATTAATTCAAATTTTGTTCATTTCGTTACCTATTTTATGTTCAAGTCAATTGCACTGAAATATTCCAAACCTAGGTTGGCTGTATTCTATATACCGCTGGTCCAATGGCAGATTTATTGCCCCGATAGAATGGATAGTTAATAGCGATGTCGATGGAATGGATAGTTAATAGCGATGTCATGCATTGTTGATGCCATGCATTGTTTTTCTTGAACTCTGGAATTATGGCAGGTAGATCGTAGATTGCTTACAGTCTAATGGTTTCTGCCCTGGCATTCTGCTACCACTATTAAACGAATGTTTTATTATACGTGATATGTATATCTGGTCATTGGAAATTTGGTATTAATAGCAGCTGTGATATTGATCTCTTTCTTATCATTAGTTGTTTTATTACTATCAACAATGTTGTCAGTTGGTACTTAAAGTGATATTTGAATGCTTAGGTCATCATAGTCTATTTTAGATGTTGATATATTTATGCATGGCAATATTGTAACGTGATTGCTTTTAAAAGGTGTAGCATTTTAACGGTTTTGAATTGTGGCTTTTTTTTTCATTTTTCATTCCAAGGATTACTCTTGTCTGTTTGTTATTATCTTTAAATTTTAATGGAGCATTTTGTATAATTTTGATTGTAAAAGGGTGAAATTTATTTTCGTAACATTTTCTATTGGCTTCTCATCCAGATGACTTCATTTGCATTTGGAATGGGTTTGCCAAGAAGTGTTGATTTTTATCGGAAGACGAGGCCTTAATTTGCATCACATGATTACAGAGATGACTCAGAATTTAAAAAACAACAGACTTTTGAGTGCACGATTATTTTTTCGGCTGTGCTGTTTTCACGAATTGATGGGCTAATTGTACTCAGAAAAAAAGTTCAAAATACATGAATCGGGTTCGCTCGGTCGATTTACAGTTGCTTTTCCAAAGAGGTAAATTATGAAGCGACAGACTTAATATTATTCTGATAAAATCCACTTATATCACGTGAGTAGACATATTTCGCTGTAGAATTTCAGCGCCAATGTGGGTGTGTCTACTTAGGAGAACATTATTCTTCGCTGTCAGAAACAGCTACCTGATCACTTTATTCATATTTTTAATGGCTGCTAATCTTGCCGTGTCAAAAGGCAAATGTTTCATGCTTAGCTGCTCAATCCCTGTGAGGGACATTCCTTGTAGCAAGTCATCATATCTGGCTGTATCCATCCCAATATCAATCCATTGTTCCCAATCTCAATCTTTCTTCACTAGCTGATCTCCATAGATATTTCTCAAACTGACAGGGACTGTCTCAAACATTTTTTTTCATTTAAAAAAAAAGACTTTTTATTTTTGTGTGTGTTGGAAATACAGATAGATTTCTGGCTTTGATAACAAGTAGAATGCTGAGCAGTGCACTATATTCCCCAAGTATGGAGAAGGCATCTGAAGTGGAAGTCAGGAGGGTTGGTACTTTGGTGCTGACATAAAGTCTAGCGGAATGATTGATTGAATCTTGAGATGACCTCTTCTTAGTTCGGCCCTCACCTGTGGTCCCTCTTCGGAGTTGGCAAGTGAGGGGGGAGGAGATCCTGACAATGACAGGCAAATCATTTCCCCCCATAGGCTTTGATGTTTGTACCACTCCTGACACTAAGAGTGACTCTTTCTCTCTATCATTTCTCCATCTCTCCATCATTGGTGTGTCTGGGTATTTCTTTTGTTTCACAGTTTGAAAAGATATATGATGTAAGGGATATTACTCCTGAAATTGGTTCGTTCCTGGGCCGTTTCAGCCGGCTCCATGGTGTAATGGTTAGAGCCTTGGCCCGGAGTGCGGAAGGTCGCGGGTGTGATCCCTGGTCCAGTCATACCAAAAGATGGTACTTGTTGTTCCCCTGCTTGGCGCTCAGCATTAAAGGGGTAAAGCAAGGACTGGTTGGCTCGGAGTCGGTATACTGTGAGTGGGGTACTCATGTTCTATCTGCGGCATGATATACCTCCAAGTGAGCTAGCACTATTAAATCTGGTGGAAATCCAGAATAGTACAAGCAGTACATATGCATGCAAGCCATGATGTGAGTGAAAAACATTTTGAAAGTGGCTTTAAACCCCAAATCAACCAACCAACCAATCCTGGTCCGTTTCTCGTAACGTGGTTCCTGCAGGCCACAATTGGAAGTGCCCTACTGTTAATTAAAACTTTGTGTGAATATTGACTAAATAATGAATGTGGCCTGAAATAAAATAGGTTCATAATTATGTCACATTTGCTATTCAGAAATCTATTTGATTTGAATAATTTGTTTGAAATGTTGGATACCCTTGTAAATGTTGCATACCCCTGTATATATCTTGCATACCCTTGTAAATGTTGCATACTCTTGTAAAGGTTGCGAAGATGACAAAGTGTCTCTGGTAGCAGCTGACATTACTTATCAACTTACTATCTTGGATCTCTGATCAGTGTGTACAAGCTTATCTCGACAAATTTGCCTATTACTCATCTGTCATTGTATCACAGACCCCTATGAGGACTTATCCTATCAATTTAGGTTCCTAGGTCATATGGCTCTTCAAAATATGGAACATATTTTGAGTGAAAATTATGTATTGTGAACAATTCACATGGATTAAACAATGGTGACTCATTTAAATTATTCGGTCATATTTTTGAAATAGTTTGACAAGAGGTCAACAACGTCAGAATTTTCTGAGAGGGGCCAAATTTGAATATAATAAATTTAAAGGTAATTTGCATACCTGAAATATTCATATTATGCATCCCTATGAAAAGACTGCCATTGTGTTACGGTTAAATAAATTCCACATTATAGTGTCTTATTATTGTAACTATAATTTTATTTAGCTGAATTACAATACACTGGAAAAGTGTATGTGAGACACATTAATCTTTCTTTTGTGTAAATGTTTTGCCTTGATACAATTTGAGAATGTGATTTGATTTTTACATTAAAGTGAATGGGCACTTCTCAAATTTCATATTTTTTCTTTCTGTTAAAAAAAATATAAAATCAATATTTTGTTCAGCATTCAACCATATTCTATTTCTTTTCATTCACATTCTTAGCGTCAAGTACTCATAGTTGTTTTTGGCTTTTTAAAGACATATTTAGTTCAATATGGCTCCTAAGTGATTCAAGAATCAGGACTTCAAACATTTTGTAAAAGTATATTAAGTCAATATTTTTCAGAAATGAAATTTCACTTTAGAATGTTAACAGGTATAAGTAGGCCAGTTGGAACATGAAATCATGTAGGATTCATCTTCTTTTCCAGAATCAATGATATTGAGCTGAATCATGGTTTATATGTGTGTCTATATTTGTTCAGTCTACTTCCAATAGGAGGAAAACCTGTAGCATGTATGGCAAGCTTAACAATATTGCAAGTAAACATAAGTACCAACTGAGCTTTAGCATCCTTGTTCAATGCTTAATCCAACTATTTCAATTAGGTAGGATTTATTTGAGCACATAGCTCGCTAACCAAACTACGATGTTGAAAGCATTATAAATGTCTTTGATGTATTTCTGTTACTTGTCAATTGCTACTCATCTTGGTGAATGCTTTTGAAGGATTTGGACTTAAACTTGCACAATTTATTTCACTTTCTGGGCTAATGTTCACATTAGCAGAATATAATAGAATAAGGTATTGATTTTGTCACAATTTGTCTCTTTCGTATCGCCAACAAGAAAGATTTTTCTTTCATTCAGGTGGTTTATTGAGGGTCAAATACAAATATTTGTTAACCGTGTTAGTTTTTAACCAGTTGTAACTCAACTTTCTGTCTTTGTCTTCATTATATGTGAGTGAGTTATTGTTTTAAATCACAGCGGGAATCTTTCATCCATGTTCGCCAATTGATTATCTTGTAATAATTGGGGTATATCGGATAAACTTTCTTCTTATTAATATTTGAATATGTTTTGAAATACATGTCACTTCTTTTATGAAATACAGAACATATTTGTGGTGTGCATTCCAGGAAATGGTTGCCTGAGGTTTGTCAAATAGACCTTCACAATCTGTCACAAGTAATCTGATTGCTTGTTGATTGATATCATTTCTTCAAAGGTCACGGTCATCGTCATCAAATTCTAGACAAAATATGAGGTATTATTCAAGAAAATTGCATCTATAAATATCCATGTTATCTGTTCTTTATTTATTATAATTAAAATGGATGAGGGAGAAAACACTTCCTAACTACAACGCGAAGAGTCGAAGACCTATAATAATGTATTGCTGCATTAGCTGTATGTCACCATCTACTTGTACTTGTGTATACTGTCACTATGTACTCAATGTTGAACTAACTATATTCACTTTTATGATCTTTCTTATGGAAATAATTATGCAAGACATGTTTGTGAATTTAATCAATTTGTGTTACCAGAGAGAGTAAAGTTGCAGAGGAAAGTGTTGATTCTGTAGTATAGTTGTAACTGGTCATGTTTGCTACCATGAATGAAATTAGGCTGGTAACCCTTGGTAACTGGCCAGATACAAGGCAACTTACGTAACACACCACGGCAACACCAAGATACAATGTACCACATCGAGATACAACGTAACACACCGGCACAACACAGATATACAACGTAACACACCGGCACAACACAGATATACAATGTAACACACCAGCACAACACCCACTGGGATTGCTCCATGTTGTAATCTCTTATCTAGGGTATAATTTGAATAAGCGCAGTTGCCGTATATGATATATGAACATTTTCAGTTTCCAGTATAGTATAATAACATACCTCCACAACTGAAAGGTAATGCTCTGTGCATTTTATCAGGTAAATACGTTGTAAACTGCACACATGATTGTTGCCATCAATCGATAACCGTAATCAATATCCCACCAGAGGACATTGGCAATAAAAATACTGATATGATGTATGATGATGACCAGGGCTTTCTGTCATTTAATTAAATTTTGTGTCATATGGACAGCTGCAAATGTAAGCAACGTTTGCCAGCACAATGTGCAACGCAGTGCATGGGTTAGTAATATACTGGGTGCAGGTGCATGGTTTGGTGTAGCTGATAAGGCTTGTAGATTTGGCATGTACTCCAGCTGGAAACATTGGCACGGAACACTGGCACGTATGGTGTGTGAGGCATTGAGTACAATGGTGTAGATGAGGGCTTGCAGTGTAAGAGTACATATATTATATTGTGAATATTTATTGTTTTACCATTGATATATGCGATGGGGGTTTCTTTAAGAAAAATATGTATTCACAGGACCTATAAAGTATTCGAGTTTAGAAATTTATTTTCTTTTTATTGTGTACACCATAAATATTACTCTGGTTTTGTATACCATAAATATTGTATTGTATTGTTGAATTTATTGTTTAATGAATTTGGCTCCATATTGGACAGAAAAGCTTGAAAAATTGATGAATGACTAAATAAATTAATGTTGACGTGAATGGACATTAATAAATAATTGCATGATCCAAATTCCAGACATTTGAATAAATAATGCAGGTAGCATGGCTTAATGAGCAGTTTGCATGCATGATCCAGCCGTGTGTATGTTGGATGAAAATGATGGACTTAATTAAAACAAGACCATAGGTGTAATATCCTGGATGGCTGCATTAAAGCAGGGTGGGGGTCGGGATGGGTTGGGGGGAAGGGAAGGGAATCAATGTTCCCAGGTATATGGGTTATGCTGACCTACTGGAGAACTGGTATCCAAGTTGGTGTGTGTGGCCACCTCTGATATATAGCAAACAGAAACTGCCCAGACCTGTTTTCGTATTAGTTTTCTATCATACCCGAGGGACTGTCATCAAACCAAATGGGTTTACCCCCAGAAACCCGACATGTCTGGAAGACAGATCAATTTGATGTGATATGTATGTCTGAATGCCCATTAGATTTGTTGACCCAGTGTAGTAAAGAAGGCTATGTTTGTCCCATTTATTTATTGGGGGATAAAATATTGTGACATATCTATCATGATTAATGTTGTAAACAGTTGTTTCACTACTTAACTTGAATAAGAAGATTATCATCAGATGGGTGTAAGATTCCTGCAGTGAAATTACATAAAAATTCACATTCCTTAAAATTATTACATTTTAAAAAATAACATATTTGTGGTGAACTCGTTCATGTTGATTTGCTCAATCGGAAATAAGTCATTAACAAGAATGATGAATATATAATGCTAATGACTTAATGTCAATGTGATAGTGACATTTCTATAAACCTAAAAGCTGTGTGTACATGCCTCGGTCTCTCTGCCGTTGGATTTGACGTACCTGTAGGTAATTGTCACTCAGCAAACAATAGACAAAGTATACGCGCTGGCACGAAGCCAACATTCTGACCTACTTCCAAGTCATTTGGAGTAAGCTGCATGTTAAGTTGACCAATTTAGCCTTGTTTACACTCCCTTAATCATAACTGGTGGACATGTATGATTGATTGAAATGGACACAAGCCCATGATGTCAATGTCAGTTTGAGGTTCGTCTCTTTTGGAGTGCTGTTGTTCATGCCTGTGTACTCGCGACATGTCAACTGGTTGGTGTAAGCAGAATAAATATTCTGAATGCGATATTGATGGTTATTGGACAGTTAGTTAGGAAAGGTGTCACGGAAAGTGATTCTTCATTAATTCATATATCCTGTGATATGTATTGACAGTATTGTATACAAAAAGTAGTACATAGTGTCTGTTGCCAGTCTAATGAAAAGTATATATATATTTTAATATTTTAATATTAAATAACACTGTACAGTGTAATATCAATATTTACACAAATCTAATTCATAAGGAAGACTAAACAAAATTAATTAAGAGATTAACCTCTTTCTCTATAATATTATATCATTTGTGATTGCCTTTTCATACTTGGCTGCAATGGTAGAATTATTGCTGAATTGTACTAAGGTAATCTGATGTGTTATAAGAAGGCCTGAGATATGAGGACAATGCTGTTAGGCTTAACAGGCCAGCGGTACAAATTGTATTAGTTTAGTATGTAGGAATGAGGTTGATTATCGGTAATCTGGTCACAGTATTTGACATATTTTGTTAATACTTTATACAATGCTAACACCAGCTGTATGTGCGACATGTATTTCTGGCATCTTTCATTGGATGTTTGCAATTTTATTTTTTATTACACATTTTATCAACAGTAATTATTCTTTTTATAGATCATTGTATATTACAACATACCGTATTTCCTGCAATAAGCGCCGGGCCTTAAATAAGCGACGGCCTCGAATTAGCGCCGGGTCTGAAGCAATCATTTTGGAAATAAGCGCCGGGCCTTTAATAAACGCCGGGTCTAA
>JAUTBT010034178.1:0-18313 GCA_032361225.1 Lepetodrilus schrolli | reverse complement strand
AACAGTCGTAGATTTCAGTTGATCAGTGAGATTTGGCCACTATCTAGAGATACACAAACACACACACACACACACACACACACACACACACACACACACACACACACACACACACACACACAGACACACAATTTATATTTGTTTTTGTATTTGAATATCAGAGTTACATGTTCATTTGTTGGTCGTTGAATATATAATTAATACTACCGTCTGCTGATTGGAAATTTATTGATCATAGTATAATGTTTGAGCACCACACGCCTACATGTTTCTGATGAGACAAAGGCAACGCGAATTGTTAGGCGTGTTTCATGGACTTCTTTGTCGAACGGCGCCTGAAAATATGTCACAACATTTTCAAAATTGGTGTATAATGACTGGTCATATTTAGAAACGTCTACGTATTTTATCGGTTGAGCGGGAAATGGGTGAGATTGGAAGATAGTTTAATATTAATGTTATTTTACAATGTCCGATATACAGTTCGCTGGAGGTATTCAACAAAGAGGTAGGCTCGTGTGTGTGTGTGTGTGTGTGTGTGTGTGGTGGGGGGGGGCGGGGGCGGGGGCGTTTGGGTTAGAGAAGGGAGTTATAGTGTCTTTGTTCGTAACCACTCGGGTCGGTGTCGATCCACTCGACAAGTCCAGTCACCTGTCGTCAAACAGGTAAGAACATATTACCCAGGTAATACATCTAAGGTAATACATCCAATGTTCATTGCAATTAATCACATATTTTCAATTGACATACCTCTAACAGAACGCACCCCCCCCCCACCCCACCCCCCTACCCCCATCTTCTCTGTCATAATGTTATCTACCGTGGCTTAAAGTTGTTTCTAGTATTATTATTATACAGGCTAAACGTTGGTTGGTTTCCTAAGCAATATTTGATATAATTTTATAATCTTATTTTATCGGAAATGTAATAACGTTAGTCCAGAGCTATTGAAAACCAACAGACGTTGGAATGGATAGCCTTGGAAACAAAGTTCTGTTAATATAAACAATGTAATATGCCACAGACTTCAAGTATACTTAGTATACTATATATACATTAATGGAATTGCCATTTTATTGGTATATCGGTGGTGCATCTAAAGTATTCATAATTATATACAGCAGCTGTCACGATATAATTATGTGGGTTGAATGAAAGCTCTTAGTTTTCACCACCCACACAGTAGTTGGAAACAGCAATATCTATTTTGAAAATAATTTTCTTCATTTATTTTCGAAGATGTATGTGCGTCTCATTTTCAAATTCGTGTTGTAAATAAATCATTCTGCAATGTAAGTATTCTTCAATGCAATTGTTGAATTTGATTGTCTTCTTTCTTCTTCTTAAATATATGCATGATAATTATTGTGATATATAGTAATAATAATAATAATAATAAATGTTCACATTTTCTGTATATGATATTAGCATTTAATCCTATTACATTCAATGCAGCGTTCATATTAATATGGTAACACATTTTGCCTCGGAAACGATTTTTTTTTCTTTTCTGAACAAAGAAGGTCATGATCAGTAGGGGTCATATTTCTCTCGACATATTTCAGTGAGGAATTCAGAAACACTCCCACTCACCGTGAGTAAGGGCTGTTCGCTATGGCTCATATCTACTGGGTTTTCCCCCATCTGGGGGCGAGCGGCAAATCTACGCATTTGGAGGTCTTGGCGTGTCTTAGCAACCTCGGTCAATAGTTTGTGCATTACATTTAGTGGTTGGTAGCGGTTATACTTTGGTAGGGGTGTACACTTGTACCACTAGTTCGTGGGTACTAATTAGTTATTACTAATACTAATTAGTTATTACTAATTAGTTATTACTAATTATCTGAGCAGAATTGCCCTTACTGTCCTACCATGTCGTCTCGTTGCAACGTGGCTGAAAATACAGTTGAAAACTTATATTAATAGTTATCACCCCAACCACAAACCAAACAAAATCAATTAATAATGATGTGTTAAGTATACGGATACATATAGCTTTTTTGATTGCTAAATGCATACACAAGAATTGTATACATTGAATTGTTATATGTATTCACACAAAATTGTCCATGTATGTCAAATACATGAACAATACAGATTGATTTGATTAGTAAGTTTAATATGCGTTTGGTATGCCGTTATTTTTAATGCGTACCTAACATTGGAATTCGGATATATCGTAAATGATAAATAGCTTCAGTGTTGAAGTTGAAGGTTATATCATTGATCATTCGATATCGTAGCATGTTTGCCTTCGTTTTCACAACCTATTAATCCTACTATAAAATGTTTTATTGATTCGAAAGTTGGATAGGCTATATATCATGTTGTCTATTAGTTCAGAAAAAGCAAAGTCCATATAGCCTACATTACGCAAATTAACTATTATCAGATACATATATACAGTAGGGGCCTACACATGTTAGAAGCATTGGAATAGAATCTATAAAGTTCATCTGATGCATATTGATTGCATATTTAGTATACATTCAGTATTCAATGCAGGGTTCAACAAGAACGAGTGGACGCACTATGTGCACGTACTGAGTTCATTCATGATCTTCGGGTCCTTGAACCGACACCGGGAGATCATCGTCAATATCACGTGATCTCGCATTCGGAATAATGTGGTTAACATCGATTTCAAAGATATCGATCTACATCCTACACAATCGGGGTCATTCCTATTGTTCAGTATGTATGTAGGTTATATGACATAGATCTATCTGGCACGAATAGTTATGTTTTTTCCCCCATCCCCTTTCTTTGAAAGTGTGCTTTGTTTTAATGAGTAATCTGGGTTTATTTTTTCTCTTTTCAATCATAGTGTTCATCCAACGACCGAGTACATGTTACTTAGTG
Source organism: Lepetodrilus schrolli (assembly GCA_032361225.1). Classification (NCBI taxonomy): domain Eukaryota; kingdom Metazoa; phylum Mollusca; class Gastropoda; order Lepetellida; family Lepetodrilidae; genus Lepetodrilus; species Lepetodrilus schrolli. Next base: position 15,451 of record JAUTBT010034178.1, on the reverse strand, counting down.
GTAATCCGGTACAACGTCTATGTTATTAAGAATATTGATATCAAACAATGATAATCTGAGCCAATGAGAGAGAATGAGACAGAAGCAGATAAAGAGTAGTCCCGATATCACGAAACGTTCTTGTGTACGATTTCATGTTCAACTCAAAAACACCATATAAGATTTGAGCTTGAGCATGAAATCGTACTAAAAAAATGTTTCGTAATCTCGGAGCTAGTCTACCTACTTTAACCCCTCATGTACGTGCACTATAGGATAGTCTATATTGTATAGATCTTATAGTAGCCTATAGTATAATGATAGCTATTCGGTGATATGACAACAGGTGGTGTATACTAATAGGCTGGCCATTGTTTCGGAGGATTAAAGGATATCATTGGTATAGCAATCCTACTGATCGTTATTCACAGTATAGTATAGGGGACAAGGAAAAGAACTGTGCCATGTACTTTCCCAGAAAATCCATGTTAATTTGTTCAGAGAGAATGGGTTAACGTTGCAACAGTGATTTTACTCTGAAGCACTCGTAAATTACTAATATTTGGCAAGAAAAGAAAATAACAGATTCTTACACTGACGTAATGTCCTAGGTATATGACGTCGTCTCATTTTTTTAGAATGTATTAGTATTTGTTAATACCGGTACTAGTATGTGATTGATTTCCTATAACATAAATGCGAATGTTTCCGATTAATTTTAGTAACGCATCACATGAAAATCTATATTAGGCGACCGGTAATACTCACGTTATTTTGTGCAGTAACTATTACATTACAATTTTAATCAATGGACAACGCATACCATGCATTCTCTCTCTCTCTCTCTCTCTCTCTCTCTCTCTCTCTCTCTCTCTCTCTCTCTCTCTCTCTCTCTCCATCCCCACCCACCACACTTTAGACGTTCCAACCAGTATAATTCCCATCATTAACCCATGCACCTGAATTGTTGTACATGTGCATTTGCGCAGTGGAATATCATCTCATTATAACATACGAATCCCAATGTAATTCTATAATCTCGCCAAAACCACACACTGCCATTCATTATGAGTTTGGTATGAGGTACTATCGGGGAGATACGGGAGGAGGAAGGAGCGGGAGGAGTTGGGGGGGGGGGGGGTCGTGAGTATTTTCGGCAGAATCTGATGACTAACTCTTCACAAATACATGACCTTGAGCGCGAAAGCGAATGAGATCATGATAAAGCGAACGCAAGTGAGGTACATACATGCGCGTGCTGTCAGCGCGTTTCCATACCTAATCTGGACATGTAATGAACGCGATCATTTGGGAAGGGGGGCGGGGGGCGGACGGTGATGATGATGATAGCCTGGGATCACGGTGAAGGTTCTTCGGACACAAATCGCGTTCATACATCACTGGATGATCTTAAGTACACGCAATTAGCATGTTTGTCTTAACAAAAAAATAGTCCACACACCACTGCCTTCCGCCGACTCTCGCCATCTTGGAATTAAATGTCTTTGTTGGGAGAGACGCCGTCTGTGTTTATTTTTAATTTTTGCGCAAAAATATTACAGGATTTGACAGGCAACCGGAAAACCACAGTTACGCCACACGTTTGGGATCGGCTTGAAAGGTAGATGATACGAAGTAAAGACGCGAAAGTCTTTGTCCTTACGGTTTGGTGGAGACGAGTCCTCTTGTCGCTCTATCAGCAGCAGTCTTGGGTGGCTCGGATTTGACCACTCGTGAGGGATTGGCCCATCCTAACATTCCTTTTTCAGCAGCCAGCCATCAGGCATGTGTATATTACTTCGCAACCAATCAGAGACAATCGGCCGGAGAAAAAAAGCCCGCTACACAACATTCTGCAGTATTTTAACACTCCCCGTCAGAGAAAGGGGGAGCTTCTTTATGTTATGCCCTGCCAGAAACGTTAAATGGACAGAAATCTGTTGCACCTGTCGTGGATGAAGAATGTTCTGTTGTATTCAAGGGTGGTTAAAACGACGTGCAGAAAGACTATTCGAATATCCATAACGCCATTTTGGAATTGGGATGAAGACGATACAGACGTACCGGAAATAGCATCTGCGCATGACAATGTGCCCTATCCGTCAGGAACTGTGTTGTCTCCTATCACAGTATCTGTGGATATGGCTCGTAGTTCTGTGCAATGTCTTCTGAATGCTTGCATGATTCGTTAGAATCGTTTTCAACATCAATCATGTCTTTCAAACGTATTCAATTCTGTCTGAAAGAAACGCATTGGCATTGCAAGTTCTTTGTCGCTCAGGTAAATATATGGCTAGAACGTATTGTAAAATGATTCCATTTTAAAACGAAACTGCTTCTACCAAACGGACATGGTCTCTGGAGTGTTTAATTATATCTTAAAGAAACATATTGGTATTGAACGTATTGGAAAATGCTTCCATATTAAAACCAATGCTTCCACCTAACGGATGTATATGTTTGTGACATTATCACTTCTTCAGATTCGATAATGCTCTATTGTTTGATCGCAAAAGCAAAGTTCTGTAATTCATGCATGTTGCATATGGACGGTTGGAACGCCATTTATGCGTGTTGCTGGGTAGCGTCATAATCTAGAATCTCGTTTTCATATTCAGCATTTGTATAACACCACGTCAGTTAAGTCGTTGTTTATGGTACTTAATGACCAATGGCATTTCGTATGTCATTACCAAGGGGTGTATAGCACCGTGCAGTACAGAAAACCAGGTCAGTCTTCATTAGATTTTTCTTCGTATTATTTTTCTGTATTTATTTTTCTGGATGTCTGTGTGCTCTAATAGATAATCCAATTATATCTACTAATTTTTAATAATAGAGAATAAAAAAATAGACACATTATTATATACTCTGTAAAACTATAACTGCATTTTGAATTAAAGAGTCACCTCTCGTATCCTACTAATATAAAATACAAGGAAGGTAAATGCCGCATGACCCGTTCTTTAAATTTATTGTCGTATATTAATACTGAGTTATCGTGATCAATAAATAATTGGATACGCAAATAATATTGTTTTATTTAATAAAAAAATTGTAAGCGGGACGATCATTGACAAATATACAATAAAAATTTAAAATAATAAAATATTAAAAAATTAAAAACTCGGTCACGAAAACAAGATATATCCCAGTTTAATTTACAGAAAAGCTCATAGGTCGTATTGACATGACGGTGCATGAACGCCACAAGGACAGAACTAAGTTAAATGGCAGTCGTTAATTTTAGCTTATTTTAAAATGCGGTTAAACAGGTTCTTTGCTTGTACTATTTGCGCAACTCATATGTTTGTAGTGTGTCCTCGCACGCGCCAATAACAATGTAAATTTTAGATTATTATTTTTATTTTTAGATAAATATTAATATCCATAGGTTCTTTGCATGTAATGTTCGCGCAGATGCTGTAATTGTATTAAATCCCCATACACGCCAATAACAATGTACATTTTATATTTTAATTGTTATTTTATAGATTCAAATTTATTCTATTCAAATTCATAATTATTGCATTTATACTTGTAAGCAATGTTTATGCACGCAATGTATGCTATTTTATAACAGCAAAAATATTGTAGAAAATACATATTCAACTTTATAAATTACAAACAAACATATGAACATAGATTTTTAGGATTTCCGTGTCGCTTTACACAGTACGAAAAAGTACCGATGAACATCAGTTTAGAATGATTACAAATAGAATTTGCTTGTTTGTTTTCTCGATATACGGACGCTCGGTGCAATTGGCAAATCTTTCGGAACCTAATTACGTCAGTGCAAAAGCTGTTGGTTATTACCCGGACTTATTCTTCATACGGATAAATCTGCTGGTACGCTTTTCATAATCTTCCCTCGTGCATTACGTGCAAATAACTTCATGACCTTTCTTTATCGCACTGAAACCTCCAGTTGGTGAGCGTAGTCCTATATATCGCAGCCCCCACACTCTATTATAAAGCCGATCCCAGAAACTATGTTATTGAAATATTATTCTTTTGTAATCGCAACATGCGACTAATTACCCGTTTAGCCAGTCCATGGGTATTTGTGTACGCATCCACATGTCACTGTCGGGTTATGTTGTCATTGAGTACGAATGTTTGCATTCTGTTGAGACTCTGAGGACGCTTCATGATCAGTTTGAAACTTCTTTTGTTTATATCGTGACTTTGATTTCATGTACATACACAAAGGTTGTATGCAATAATTTATGTATGTATATATTATATACCACTGGAATACGTATGTGTTTTGCAATTAAATATGATATATACATATAATTTATTGTCATTGAGTACATCAATGTTTGCACTGGGATGTATAATAGAATGCCACCTCAGTTTGAAACTTCTTTGTTCGTCTATTTGATTCGTATGGCTATAACCGTTATCTAGTGTATAATACGCCACTGAAATATATCTATTGCAGTTAAATAAGATAAATATTTATCATTTGAAATAGTTATATTGTTGGAACTCGTGATCGGTGGGTTGTTTAGGGGTATTTGAGTTTGAAACTTCTTTGCTAGTATCTTTGATTCGACAATGATTACACACCACTGACATGTATGTTTTACAAATATAAATAACAAATACCTATCATTTATATCATTACATGAACATTTAAAATAGTTTTATTAGTATAACTCATTTATTGTTCAGAAGACAATCCACGACAATCGAAATCAGTCAGTCACGATTCCAATTCGATATTAAATGAAAATGACAATGTGTACGCTTCCTTTATTCATACGCACACGTGTAGTAATGGTATAATATATAATGGCAGTGTAGGTATTTTGATAAATACAGTTTTGTAAAATAATAATATAATAATGTTATCATATCCAATATTACATAAAATACAATATTTAAAGAACTTAAGTTTTCAATATTGTAACATGCAGCTCAAACATTCCTAATATCGAAAAGGTTTTCTACTACAAAATGGTTAAATTATTTATATTGCCGACATATAAGTGTTACTGCAGTTTGCAACTTAATTTCAACTTTTATGATAACTTTTATGACTACGCAAATTGCTCTCCAGATCTAGACTTTACAGGATATTACCGTTGTGTTTTTCCCCCCAGCTATTATTGTAGTAGTACAAACACGGATACTAAATTATCATGTTTCTAAGAATGCACGTAAGACTACTCGCGAAAATTGCCTTATTACTCTCGCAAGAAAACATTAACAAATAACATAATACACCAAACATACCAACGTAATGTTTTACCTCAGCATGACTGTGATTGAACGCGGTTTTGAAAACCCGGCAAAAATTACAGCCCGACGTTTCTGGTTTCTTGTCCTTGTCGCGTGATGAGATAGTATATACGCGACTCCCAGGCTACGTTTTTTCCTTCTTCCTCGGTAATACTTGAAATAAGGAAAATGTACAAAATTGTATGGGGAAATTAACGCTACACGTCTACCCATTGGACGCTGGTTGTATATAAGTCGCCTGGTTCTCCTGGTGATGTCAGTGTGTCCATTAGCTAGCAGGAGGTAAGAAGTGACTACACAGTTACGCCCTACAGAGATGGAACGCGTCGTATTTGAATGCTCTCGTACATGTAAGTTTATTTTTATTTTCATAGGATATCTTTATCGCTCAATTCCTGACTGTTAAATCGGAATTTTCTATCTTTGAATAATGCATTTACACGAGAATCGATTGTTTTGCTATAATCCACCAATATATAAACGAAATATATTTGCGCTCGTGGTTGAATGCGGTTTTTAAAACGGGTATCTGTCCTGTAAATAATGTCTCTATACCAGGAACTCGTTGTTTTGCAAACCGGTTATGTTCATAGCTTTTCTCTTTTAACTATAATGGGTTTTTTTAATCTCGTGTTGACAGAACGAGTAATAGCACATCTCCCTGTATGATCGCATGCCAGTATATTGACGTTTTCGGAACTATAGCACTATTTTATATACTATATATTATTATTGAGACCTTTTTCTAAATTTGCTAAATTTGCCTTGGGATATTCCCTATAATAAAGTGCTATTATAATAATTCTTCAAAATGTATTAATTATGTCTATTATTACACAGCAATATTGGCTAACATGGTTGAGTAGCTATATGTAATCTATTATAAGCAAGAACATCATACTATGTTATATGGGACTGGAGGAAAACAGTTGGATTGTAAGTATAAGCTTGGTGAGTTGGCACTAAGAGGGACTTTTGCTTTCTATTTTTAAATAATAGCTAATATCTCGGGCGTACTCATATTTGATTTGAACTAGGAAGTACCTGTCAAGCTATTCATAAATCAAGAGCCTTCTCTTCCCTGTTCAGTTGCGTATACGTAATGTATATAGAACATTCTATTTATATAGCTTATGTCAGCATTGCAATTCGTAGACGCCCATTTGATAGAAGGTCATATGAACACGGGAAAGACCAATGAAATCCCAGAATCTGAACCATTCACAGAACGCCAACAAGAATAGAGCACATCTCAATGGAAGAGAATGACGGGATGCATTAAATGCCATAATGTTCTGTCTCCAGACTGTGTGGTGCTCTTAATGTTATTAATGTTGTTTTAGTTATTTATTATCGCTTCTTGTGAGCATTTTGATTCTATACTGTCAATAAATTATACTATTATTTCAGTGGCTGATCATTCCAGGCTACGAAAATAAGAAGATATGTGTGGTGTGCCATGCCATTTTTATCAGTCACTGTGTTCAATAAGTTTCACAGTGTCGATGATAATGGCTTGATAATCCACTAGGTTCGTCTAAACAAGGAAAGAAGACCAGCTTCAAGAATATTGAAGTCTGGATATTCACGAGACATTGATAATAGTGTGTACGACATGAGATTTCAAGTGAATGTACCTACAGCTACATCAATATATAAGTATTTAGAAAGTATTTATTATTATAATTATAGTATAAAAACACCCTCCAAGGCACCCACAACCCCCATTTCCCTAGATTACGAAACCTTTTTAAAGTATGATTTCATGCTCAAGCTCATATGTTATGTGGTGATTTGTGAACACAACTATAAGTTGAGCATGAAATCGTACTAAAATAATGTTTCGCAATCTCAGGGCAAGGGTTTCAATAAAATTGCAACCTCCATTAATCTGGAAAGCGTTTTTAATTGTTATTCATTCATTTATCGACAATGTATTTCAGTATGAGCAGTATACGAATCTTTCCAGTGACAACTGGGATTACTGAATAGAAGAACGTATATGTCTGTATTAAATATATATGGAGATTAATAAAGAAAAACATACGTTTGATAAAGAACAGTTGAATTGTTATTGACAAGTATGTGCTGGATCGTATCAAAGGTAGTACATACAATGCACTACACCGGTCTGTGTGGATTGATACCTTGTTCTTCAAGTCTACATGCTTTTATTACATATACATATCCATATTTGTAACAGATTGCTTTAAAATATGTTGCTATATAAAAAACTAATTTTACAAATATTAACATCATCTATCAGACCGTTAATTTTACATTCCTTATGAAACCAGTATTCACGATAGACACTGCTACCAAGGAAACTAATGGTTTATTCAAATATTCTTCATTTACGTACACAATCGTTTGCGAATACTACAGGAAAAGCTGCGTGTATTGACCAACTAATAGAAAATATGTACTTCCGAAAGCTATTCATATCTGTAGTAGTTTTCCTTGTAGTCTGCACTGGACTTCCTTACAATGTTTCGTATAATAGTTCAATGAGTAATTAAGGGTTAATAGCCTTGTTTTAAGATATCATTTGACTTTGTATTATTTTAGCAACGAAGAATTTCCAAATGTCTACAGGCGCCATGCACACTTCAAGAACATGCAGACGAATTGGAACAAGAATGGCACCAAATCCCTCAAGCCGAGTTCCGAATTTTGGTAGAAAGTTTATAACAATATCTCCCACAAAACAATATCTCCCGGCCCTTAATATATTTTGTTGAATATATTTTACAGAGCAAATTAAGTTAACAACTCTAGGAGCTCCATTGGCTTAAATAGCCACTATAATATAGTTTTAAAACATTTTTTTTTAATATAAATAATTATATTAAATAAAAAATAAACAAAAATACACAAACAAATAAGTTACTTTGAAAATTGTATTTCACCAGTCATAGTACATACCTCCATTTTAACAACAATACAATGTTTGGCGAATAACTCTGACGTATAAATATGGCGCTTAATCAGTAAAAACATATCTAGTGACACGAAGATACACATTGTGATTAGTAACGTAAAACTCAATCAAGTATAGACACGTATATCTACCAAAAATGTGTTTTTTAAATAAGAAAATAAGTTATATCGATAACAAAAATCGATTACGCCGAAACTTCCTGGTTTAATCTTGATATAATAGTGATTAACTCTTTACCGGTGTACGTTACAACACCACGTCATTCGTTCATGTCCGGGTGCATTTTAATTTATGTTAATTCAAACCGAACTCACTCCCAAAATATATAGGTTACTAGTACAGTGTAGTCTTTCACATTCGTCGACGTACTTCTTGCTAATCATTTTACCCTGTTAGCGTACAAGGAAATTAACGAATGACGTGTTGGCGCTCTCTGACGAGCTTAATTTGTGCACAACATCGAGTTATCCGCCCCTACCTATGAGAGATGTTGACCAATCGTAGTTTGTTTATCATATGTTGATCTGTAGCCTATATCATCAAAATATATTGACGCAACTACTGTCATCAAATCATTACTGCGGAGTTTTACCTTCGGGTCATACTTAATAATGAAAAACATCCCCCTGAACATTGTATATGAACGTATATTGACGCCACGAAACGGATTTACACAACTTTGCGTCGACTTGTTTGTTATGTATAAAATATCCAATAACAATCAAGACAGGTAAAAAAAAGTACGTTACCTAGCCTAACAAACTGCTGCTGTTTATAATATCCAGTACATATTATTTATAAAAATTAAATTGATCATCAAAAATTCATAAAATTGAAACCATACCAGGGCGTGCACACATTTCGGTGACAGATAGCACAAGAGACAAATTAAGGTACCCACTTATCACTGACATCTAGTGACGGAAACATTGATAGATGAGGTATTATTCACTCCCCGCAATTAGTACCAGCTCGCGACCAGTATGCAGTTCCTGTACATGTACTGGACTTGATTTTGATCATCCGCACATATACCGGTATATACCACTTCGTGTTCTACTAAAAACTTTTATCTCTCAATACAATCGTCGAGACATCGCGGAAATAAGATTTTTACGCTCGTACCTAATGGTAGGTTTCCATTGTGGTATTGCGGTCATGAGATGCCGCTACCAATAAAATTGCTTCTATATCATTTGAAATATAAGAAATAGCTAGAATCCTACATTATTTCTGATGAAATTTCACTCGGATTGGATATGATGTATGGAGGTCATACTATGCTTGTATATTTGCATATATCTATTCTGGGGCATACAGGAATATGAAACATAGGAAATGAAAAACGACAGGAAACAAGAACAATGGAGATAGCATAGACACGATAGAGTGCGGAAATGTATGTATTAAATAGTATGTAGTGCAACGATACTAATGTAATTATGAAAAAGAAAATGAATTCGTTTGTACATGCACAGATACTTGTATCTAGCGGACCTAGTAAGACCTCCATCTCAGGTATCGCTCCCAACTAGCTAGAATAATTATCAACAAAACGTTTTCTTTTCTTTTTTAGTAAATGTCCATGCGTTTGGAGGACTAGTAACGTAGAATGTTGCATTCATTTATTTTAAACAACCTAATTATAAATGTCATAATACCGTATTACGGGAAATGATCAGTGGGGGTTATTTTCGGGTTATTAGAGGTTAGATTAGCAGCCTCAAAAATGTTACATCAACTAGATTTATATTATCCTACACTGTCAAGTTCAACAACGAGTGAGAAAAACTACGAAGAGTTAATATCCACGCTGCGATATATATTCCGGTAAAAACGTTCATATTTAGTGACATGCGCAGTTGTTTGAGAATAATAGCGTTCAACTAAACAATATAAATACACATATTTAATATATGTCTCATTATTGCAAACTTATAGGCAAAATACGAATATATGCAGGTTACATTACAGGGAGTTTATACTGGAGATTCTAGCAAATGTCCATTATCGGGGGTTGTAGTGGAATTTTATCTACCATACATGTAATGTCAAGTGAATGTACTTTGCAGTTGTAGCAATGAACTAGTCCAAAACGAGCATAAGAGTGATTGTATGCCTTTAAATAATTATCAGTTGTAAATTCGGACGTTACACATGCATACTTTCAAGTAAATACGTTTGACCATGAAGTACATGTGTGTCAACAAACCGTGATTGTACGCCTTAAAGTTAACGGTTTGACATTAACTGTTATAAATACGAATCATACAGTATATATATATATATGTACTTCCAGGATATGTTTATAATATTAACAAAATAACAGCCTTTAAAATATTTTGTTAATTAGTAATATAAGACAATCTGATGAAACTTACATCTTGATTTATTTCTTTGAATATAATGTAGATAATAATGCACATAACACTCACTCACCCAACGAAGGAATGAATGATGCATACAAGTAAATGCAAATTAATAAAAACTTCACACAAGATTCTCATTTCTAGCATGGTTACATAGATTACGTACATGTTAGACGACTGAAGACAATCGCTAGATTAGTTTGATCAGTTTGATTTAATAAATTTCGTAAATTAATTAGTCAAATAAATGTTTGAGTGGTATTTATCCATGAATTCGTAAAAATAATCATCAGCTTTTATGCTATTGTAACAATACTCTTCCTAATAATGGTTTTTACAGCTAAATTAATCGATAATATTAATCGTTTTACAGAAATAATAAGAAGACATACGACTGTAAATTGAGAAACATGCTATCAGTGAATATTAAGTTGGTTGAAGTAATGATTTAATATATAGTGATGTTTGCAATGGTTTCTAAAATGATAAGAATTTGTATTTAAAAAATATACATTACGAATTATACCAGAAATGCGTTAAACTCAATAACTAAGTATACTAGTATATTTACATCTAACTCTTTCACACAAATGGATACTTAATTTAATTGAAGATCTAGTTGTATTAGGAAGTGACCTATTAGCAAGTACATATAGAGGATCTCATATGAGTGGTCATATAATATTGAATGTATTAAACGATGTTGGCAAAACTGACATTATGCGAGGCTCTACCGAGCACAATATCATTTTTGGCAACGAGTTTTATATGAACACAAATGTGAGATTCTATATATCACATAACTGTAGAAACTATTGTAATATTGATTTTCAGTCATAAACACTATAATAAGCAAATGTCTTTGGAACCGGGTTAAAGCACGCGGACAAAATATAGTTCCAAGTATATGTGTAAATATTAATAAATGTGTTTGCATATTTAATTGAAGAACTATTTTACGTTTATAATCGACAAATAAAGTCCCGAGAAGAAGCGCTAAAAGAGGTCCAAAACGACTTTGATATCGCGTATGAATACAAATATAAAAATCTATTATGATTTTGCACTAGTGAGTGAAAATATTTATATTTATAGCATGGGTTTATTGCACTCCCAAACTCCTATGTTGTGTGATAAAATATATTCGTACACATTTCTTCACATGTAATATACATTAATATTAGATAAATCAAGAAATACGAAGCCATATACATTAGCCTTAGTGACATAATGACATAAGCAATGGTGAGACAAGAAAAATTTCTACAAAATAAAGGAGTGTTTGCTATTTTAGCTGCAGCAGTTGGAAAGGAGTGTCCATTGTGGTTTCCGTTACCCACACCTCATCCTGTTCGGAACATTGGTCAAAATATACAATATGCATTTACATACTAGTAAATGTATACATACCCAGCGTTCTGTGTCGGATTAATTGTTCACGTGTGTTTCCATTTCATAATATGAATATACCCTTATTGCAGTTTTATTTTCCACACGGTGAGTTTGTCTTTTTATTAACGAGTATAAATGTTTCCAAATTTGTATCCGTTTTTTCCCCTCAAAATTATATGTCTTCTATAGACTTGATATTTATCTCATAATATATGACACATAGGTATATAAAATACATCATAAAGATGCTTCTGAGTGGTCTTTACTTTTAATCAATATATTTTATGTTTTTAATCGAAAAGAATTCATTCTACTGACGTTAATATATAGCCGTGTTAAAAAAATCACATTCGTAATATAGTCTACATGTACTTGTACGTATATACTTGTTATATAAAATTAATTATTTTAAACATTGGTCACATTTTAGTGTATTATCCCGGAAAAACTATTTATTAACGTTGCTAATGTTTCCACTTAATGTAAACATAATGGTCATTATTTCTTTTTTTAACTGTCTTCTTCAATCTTCCATCCAATTCAAATATTAATACATATATTATTAATTACAAACTCTGAACTGCTTGAAGTTCTAAGAAGTCCATGTTCTTAAGCCGTTGTTATTATTATTATTGTTGTTGTTAGTAGTACCGTGACCATTCTGAAGCTGGTCGAATAACAACTGGGAGACACATAAAATGTCTCACTCATAGCCAATGCGCACATTAACAATATTGCATGCACAGCAATATTAAAATTATCTATGACCAATAATAAAATGAAAACATACTAGTATGCCAACATGTGTACAAAAGCATATTCATTAATCCATTGTTTAAATATATACATCGTGTTTCGCGGAGCTGTATACAGACAGATAAACTTATTCTATCTAGCTTGATTTCCAATCTCCATTCATTCCTAAATAGAAATAAAAATTCTAACTTGAAAATCATATCAACACTTCAATCAATTAAATTAGTATTTGTATTGTTGTCAAGCAGTTAGTTCTATGATACTTTTTATTAGGGTGTATTTTTTAAATTTGTTTCTCCAATCATCATATTGGTCAGTGTATTGTTTAATTTTTGTCGAAATAATTGAACCTTACTTAAAAAAATATAAACACCACGTCCACTGTAGTAATTATCTATAGATTTATCACAGCAAAAGCATGAATATCGTTTCAAAATGTTCAAAACATTGATCGCGATGACATGGAAATTAAATTTGTAAAACGCATATTTTCACTTATAATGCCTTGTCTTCCGCAGTTATTAAATATATCTAGTGTAAATGCCATACCTACATGAATTCTGACTACTACGATGTCAACATTAACGTATTCATCAGTATCACATTAACGTATTTATGACTTTTCTTGATGTTTTAATAGTTCCTGCCATTCCTATAATTCTTTCACCATTATTCTGCCCCAAAGTCTCAACGTCTTTTGTGTGCGTTTCGTTATCGTTGTCCGAATATCATCCTGATTGTGTTTGTTTACGAGACAAATTATATAATATTTCTCATTCCTTCGAATTCGCATATTCCTGTGCTATGATGCATTAATTAATATTATCCTAACGGTACATTAAATGGGGATACATGTACGTTATTTATAACATACCCATTTGAGAAAGAATATAGTAATACATAATACAACAATTTGAGACTAGAAGTTGGTTGCTTAGCTAAAATATATTCATGAATTTGTTGTCTACTAGATATGCATTTGCTTAAGTAAAGATCCTTATTTAAAACGTTACTCATATCATGTACCATCAAATGAAGTTTAGGGATTTCACAAATCTCTACATTTTCTTAGGGATTTCACGAAACCCCTGGACCTCATGAAATCCCTGAATTGAACGATATTGATATAAGTAGTCGTTGTCGACGAGAATATGTATCTAGTTTGATTAATTACTAATCCTCATTATTTTTTAATGAAATATATTTAAATCTCCTTATCCACTATAGTAGCAAACCTCATTTTCTATTTTCTACAGAAGTCTCTAAGCAACTACGCATACCGTAATACAAAAATATGCATTGCCGCAATGATAATAACATGGTGTTTATATTGAGCAAAGTTCATGCCCGAAAACTTACCGATAGCGCTATTACCTAATTCAATGGATCAATGTGCACTCATTTCACCTTCTCACTTCCCTAGGGAGTATACAACCCAAACTGCATATACAACAGGTGTATTGAAGGAATATATCCATGTAAAAGAAAACAATACAGGAAAAAGACACAATACAACCATTAGCACAAGTTAAACAACATGAAAACAGGTAGTAAAGGCCTAATACTAACAAGTTCAATCTTTCATTCTTGCCCAATATTAGATATAATATTTATATAAATCTACATACTATAGTATACGCAGGCGTATAGTCTTTGGCGAGGCGCGGTATAAAAACAACACTCTAGCTTGATAGCCAATCCTCATTCATGTTTGAATGAAACATATATTTAAATCGCAATAACACACCTCTATACAGATATATTCATATACGCATAATGCGACGCAGAAATGCCAACCTAACAACGCATATCATAGTACAGAAATAATACGCATTACTAAAATTGCTTCTGCAGTTTCTTCATACAAATTACAAATAATATTATTACGACAGTAGACTTTGTTACACCATATTCTCACTCAAATACTCGTATTCACATTCACAATATTCTCCTAAATCAGTTAGATACGTCGTTACAAGGTAAAGCATTTCAGCGGCTCCTTTCATTTAAATATAATACACGTACCAACCAATATAATTTATATTTAAATTATTTATTTTCACCCTCTGAGACTATGGATAGTCTTCTATGACAGCATAACTATGAGTTTCAGGTCTTTCACAGTCTAGGACCAAACACATGATAGTACACGCAAGGGTGAAAGTGTACGTTTTCTTCAGTGGAGGAATGTTGGCAAAACTGATATTATGCGAAGCTCTACCGAACATAATATCATTTTTGCCAACGAGTTTAATAAATTCAGTAATATATGAACACGAACTAACTGTAGAAACTATTGTAATATCGATTTTCAATCACAAACACTATATATAGGCAAATGTCTTAGGAACTGGGTTAAAGCACAGACAAAAAATAGTTCCAAGTAAACGTGTAAATATTAATTGAAGAAATAGTTTAACTTTATATTCGACAAATTAAGCCCCAAGAAGAAGATCTAAACTTGATATCGCGCATGAATACAATTATATAAACCTATTGTGTTATTGCACTAGTGAAATATTTATATTTATAGCATGGGTTTATTGCTCTCCCAAATACTCTCCGGCTTAATACTTTTAATTTTGAACTCGCCATAACTTTCTTATTTGAGAATGTTCGATGCTATTTACTAGCATTAGTAATTATGCGTTATGATCTTATGACGACTTAGTTCATTTTTTAACTATTAATTCACAATTAAAACATACTTTTCAGCTGCAAACTGACACCACGTGATAGTTATCTGTCCGATTGCAATTTG
>JAUTBT010034177.1:12072-37287 GCA_032361225.1 Lepetodrilus schrolli | reverse complement strand
AAATTTGTTTTGGCATGTTTCATGCTGCATTTGATTTTAGCCCATTCATATTGTATAGTTAATTAATTCATCGTCATATATGGGTGAAAGATTCCCGCTGTGACGTAAAACAGTAATTCACTCACTCACTGTATCATGCTACATGATTTATGAGAATATATTCTGTTCTGTTCTGTTCTGTCAATTACCGCGAGATCGCCCGGCGGCATTTCTTTCATGTACTTTCTTGTTTTCTTAGTAAAGTACCCTCCTTCCCTAGGTGTTAGATATGTGTTTGCAGAGAGTACCGTTTAGCTAATAGAGTCTAATAAAATTTAAGAGAAGACTGTTCTACTGTTGCTTGTTATTTGATCTATATGAACAGTTAATACTAATCCTTTATAATGTTGGATAAAAATAATAATATCAATTGCTACTGCGAACGCTGTTAGATGTCAATTTAATTGTCTCCCACCGAGGTGATCGCACACTTTGTATGCAAGGATTTATGTTTCAATTCCAGAAAACTAAAGGCAACTGGAAATCGTGGAAATGGCTGTAGATTGGTCATAATTGGCCGAATGACAACGTAGTTCCATATGGAAGACTTCTTCGTTTTCTCAATACCTCATCTCACTCACTCACTCGTTAGGAAAAGTGTTATTATCTGTATTAATTACTGTCGGGTAAGCTAGTCGATAATCTCTGTACATTCCTACATAGTCTCTTTTTCACACACAGGATCGCTCTCGCGGTAGGTGACCTAATATTAAATACACAGCTAGTGTGTGTACGGTATTCATTAAAACAAAGTATTACTAGCGTATTAAAATGAGCCATTATTAAAGTACATATTATGATACACTAAATAAAACATACATATTCGTACAAGAATAGAAAGAACTTTTATATCCACATTTATATACATTTCAGTATTAATTTCGTATTTGATGTAAATTAAACAAGAAGAATTACAAACTGTCCGGCTCAGAACATGTAGCAATTTACAGCCACACATTTTTTTTCACATTCTTTTTCAATATCCCAAACACCAAAATTCAACTCTCAATAGAATATACCATGCTTGCCGTTCTTATAATTCAAATCAGAATATTGGAAGATCTTACTTGGAATATTCCCTGTCTAACTCTTTCATTTCGTAATAACACCCGAATAAAATAAAATTTAACTTAAGTGGATATGTGCTGTGTCATCCCATCCATGCATGGACGTAGTTTATGTTTATATATTTAATATTAGCATCAGTTAATTCGTTCGTTTAAAAAATGAGCTAGTCTGCTCACAAGTACACACACACGCTGTACATATGATGGCGGCTGGCGATGCGTTGAGTTTAGTTACATGATAAAGCACAGTTACACCTGACGATATTCCAGATGTAACTAATGTCCCAATCAGTCAACTGTATAGTCACCCCAGCATCGGCACCAGCAATAACCACACGGGCTGTTCATTTCAACCGGATCAACAAACAACATATTTTAAGCATGTAATTATAGCGCGGTAACAATGCAAACCAACCTGCAGTGGAGTTCCACTATTTCCCTCTCATCTCGTATACATCCCTACAGCTCCGCACAGCGTCGGGGCTAATGAGGCCTACAAGAGATGAGGGCAAAGCTGCTAGTATGGCACCGACACGTGACTACCCCTAGGGCCGAGGGAGGAACGCGAAGATTGGGAGGGGAGAGAGGGGGGTCCTGGGGTGACAAGGACAATGGTGATGGTGGGGTGATTTCGCGCACCCCCGGGCCATACATCCGTGTTTACTGTTATTCCATTCATGCTTCGCCTCTACTCGAGTAGCGAGCGGGTAGGCGAGTGGTTAGTGGCGATAATTGGCCCGAGTGTGGAGCTCGACTCTGTTCGTATCTCTCTTCGATTTCTCAAGTCCTCTATATCAACAAACTGGTGATTCAGTAAAATAAATTACCTTAACATTAATTCCTAAATATATTAATGCACATTATTATTATTATTATTAAAATTATTATTAATATTGTTATTGTTAATGTTAATGTTATTATTATTACTATTATTAGTAGTAGTATTATTGTTACGATTATTATTATCGTTACTACTACTACTACTACTACTACTACTACTACTACTACAATTATTAATATTATTATTGTTACGATTATTATTATCGTTACTACTACTACTACTACTACTACTACTACTACTACTACTATTACTACTACTACTACTACAATTATTAATATTATTATTGTTACTTTTATTGTGTAGTACCAATATATGATCAGTATTACAATTATAATAATAATATTAGTATATACAATCTGATCTGAAGTACGATAAAGTATTTTAGATCATTGCAGGCACTGACATTCTGTCAGTTTGTTCACACTAATACTTTCACATTTACACTTCTATAGTGGCTTGGCGTAATATTAAATATAATACAACAGGATACCAATAAATGTTATATATAAACAAGCTTAGTATATATATCTTTTCATGTAATGAGATGTACTTTTCAGTTAACAATAATATTGGAACTGAGATTTTTCGAGAAATGCAAACTGCTGAGTAAAGTTAAAAACTCAGACTTAAATCATTTTAGTGACCTAAAAGGCTAAGTGACTAATAATAGCAATTAATAAAATTAATAATAATGTTAAATTAATAGTAATAACAGTAAATTAATAATAATAGTAAATAATAATAATAATAATAATAATAAAATAATGATAATAATAATAAATATTATTAACGGATGGCTGGTGTATGTACATGGGCCTAGCCTACACAGTTGATCAATTCCCAATATGGACTGATTATTTTTGCTAATGATACCAGACAATACAGAGACCAAAGAACAATGCCTGGTTCCAAATCACTTTTACGTCAGTCAAATCTTCCATGATTTGACGTTAATACACATAGTTTGTTACTTTATATTTGCTTTCGTATCGGTCACCGACAATATGGACATCGATTTTGACTAATTTTTACAAATTGTAGCTTAGAAAATGCGTATCCACACAGGAAAATAAAGAGCATGTAACATATAAATTAAGAACGATTATAAAAAGAAGATTTCGTCTCCGCCCCAAAGGCATTACTGGCTACTATACGAGTGAACATATAAAATATTTCCCGATTTATTAACGTTTCAGTAACTATTTAAACATACAGACAGACAGACAGTTTATTCTCCGAAAACCACCAACTGTGGTACGAGAGAGAAATAAATATACATTCAGTAATACATTTGTTCAAAATGGACAATATTTTACATATAATTCAGAAGTTATACACACGAATCTTGCGTCGAACAAAATTGTTTTACAATTATGTTGTAATTTAAGTTAAATCTACCGTTAAATCCTCCTGTTTTAAAATGATTGCAGACAACATTCACATTCCTTATTATTAGTTGTACGCGATAATTAAAAAAACACCTAGCAATAATAAGATGATAACCTTCAAAATAATGCTATAGGAATTCGTTAGTTTTAATTGACCAAAAAAATACAATATATATTACTAACAGTGACACAAATACAACACTAGTTATGTTCGCGTCGGTCAGCGTAGCTTGCTATGAATGCTGGGAACTTTGGACAATATTCAACTCTGGATCGTTCGCTTTTTTTGTCGATATTTAAAGACTCAGTTCTGAAGAATAAACGCATTCTTCATCGATCGTTTTGAAAACATAGAATTGAATGTATATATTTATTTATAAGTCAATGGACGTTACGTCAGTACTTCACTAACACCGTCAGTACTTCACTAACACCGTCAGTACTTCACTAACACCGTCAGTACTTCACTAACATCGTCAGTACTTCACTAACATCGTCAGTACTTCACTAACATCGTCAGTACTTCACTAACAACGTCAGAATCAGGACCTTCTACACAAACAACATTACAAATTGTAATAAGATTTATACATTCGATTCTATCTTAGAATTGCATCATCATTCGTGTAACAGATAAAACAAAACCTGTATTTTGTTTTAATTTATGAATTATATTATACATAATTCTAGACTATCCATAGTCTCAGAGGGTTAAAGTAAATCAATAATATTATATTTATATGAAAAGAGCCCCTGAAATTCTTTAACCCTCTAGATCTGGTCTCCAGTAATCTAGACTTGCTTAACTGATAAAGTTGGGGGATATTTTA
The DNA here is from genome assembly GCA_032361225.1 of Lepetodrilus schrolli. Taxonomy (NCBI): domain Eukaryota; kingdom Metazoa; phylum Mollusca; class Gastropoda; order Lepetellida; family Lepetodrilidae; genus Lepetodrilus; species Lepetodrilus schrolli. Next base: position 33,122 of record JAUTBT010034177.1, on the reverse strand, counting down.
AATAGGAGTATTTTGGTGAGAACAGGGTGTGCCACAGACTAACAGAATTCCAGCGTGACTTCTACCAAGAATAATAATTATTTCACTATTTATTGCCCCAGATGTATTTTATTTACTAGTATGTAGATTCAATCAAAAACGATGTTTTACTGATAGCAACGAATATACTAGTATATGCGGACTACTACCAAGTTACCTCTAAATTCAGTTTCATACAACAATCAAATGTAGTTCCGATAAATTGTATTGATTAACGTGATTATAGACTTCTATGAAAACTATTTCTTATAACAATATAGATGCGTGTTGAGAAAAACTTGCCTCAGTACCGCTATCAATTATTGTTTAATAAATATTATCAGTCTGTCAGTGTGGGCGGTACGGTAATTCAACAGTCATAGTAAACATCATCAGCTGATCATGAAAGTGGTCGACAGGAACAAATAGACTGCTAGAAGATACTATGAAGATCGAATCATATTAATTTCATTGGATAGCCAACTAAAACAGATGGATAAATCGCCAGTGAATATATGCGTTATTGGACGAATATCGGCAATTCAACATTCAACTTGAATTTCAAGAACGTGCTCAAAACTTGATGATCCTACGTTTTCCACATACAACAGGTTTACGTTAAATTTTAACATTTTGATTCCCTGATACATGTCGGAGAAGAAACCCGTTCCAATTATTTGTTGGGAATGTCAGTGTCTTTGCATTCTGATTGTAGTCATCCAAAGATGTCAGATAAATCTACTTGATATAATTTTACCATTCATTTTATTTATCATATATAATTTCGGTGATATTCATGTTCTTAACTGATGCCATAATAATACAAGTCAACAGTATTCTGTTGTTGTTGTTATTCTTTGTATTTAAAATAATAACTTTCGGTTTGTATCGATCGTGGTTTTATCCAGGGGTGTTGTTAGGAAACAAATGCAGTTTTATATAAATAATAATCCTGCTAAAGTATCAAAGGAATGCTGGTATTGATAACCTGTTCAGTAGTAGATTATGCAAAGCGATTAAACTTTTAGCTGGCCAAGCATCAAGGCCCATGCTTGCTGTTTTCAATGTCATACGTAAACTAGAACTTCCACATTTATTTGACCAAGTAATGTACAGTGCGGAAACATTGGGTCTTGAAAATCTAACTATATCCATTTAAAAAAAATGTCAACAATTCTGTAAATATATTTTACCGCATCTGGATTAATAAATGCATAAGAACAAACACTAGATTACCAATATAAACACTAGAATACCAATAGAAACACTAGAATACCAATAGAAACACAATAGAAACACAATAGAAACAAATAGAACCAGGCAGGCAGGTATACACCTAAAGCAGCTACAATATCCACACACTATGACTAATTTAATTTCTTGCTAAAATGTAAATTTATATCACATTTTCTCAAACTATTTCTGTAATTACCCTACTATTGAAAAGCTGGTATACATGTATTTATATTAAGCTCCAACCTCGGTAACCATTCTCCGTTACTATTTAAATGGTATGCATACATAAGGTATCGTTTCTTTAACGTACTTGTATACTAATTGTGCACTGATGTATGTTTGCTTACTGTATGTTCTATCTCATGGATCTGGATCATGCTACATGATTTATGAGAATAAATTTTGATCTGTTCGAAAATATTACGATTTAATGATAATAAACTGACGGAAAATTTACAACTTGACTACCTTCAATACTTGGATTCGAAAATTAGTTTTAGGACCGCACGCTATCTTTGAGATGTGTTCCAAGAGCTACCCACATCTGATACTTACGGCGGATTAGTTTTAAATGCTGTATAACGGTTAATGAACGGCTACTAAAACTAATGTATTCATCGTGTATTTTTACCGGAAGTATACACACATATATTAATGTCTTTGTAGTCTCATTGTGCCACCGGAAATAGAACTACTACTCTATCGCTACTACTCTGTCCAGGATGTGGCAGTTAGTCGTCAAAGTGTGGTGCCGCGCCATCTCGACAGATATAATCAGGGAGTTTCTCCATAAAAAAACCCTGCATATAGCTGACGTCGTGCAATGGCACTGCACATTAAACACGTGCCAACTTGCGAGAAGACACGCACGATGGGTATACGTTACCCGTGTAGCTGACCCCAGTGAGGCGTGCCACCCCACAACCCGCCCCAGCAACAGGTCGATGGCAACCTCCGGGTGTCAGGGTATCTGATGGCTATGATAGCCCACCCTGAACCGGGGTAAATCGCCCAACTACTTAGCTCCGTGTTGAATCGTTGTCGCAGTAGTCGTACACACTCTAATCGCACGGCGAGCTGACTTGGCTTCCCGCGCCGAATGCACGTGCTCGCACGTGTGGGTATTGTCGCGCGCGCGTCCGTCGGTGTAATTTGTCTTGAGGAGCGTAAGAAAGTTATCAACAACAAAAAGTGGGGAAGTCTGACATGCTTCTGAAGTTGAAAGTCATCGACTCATTTCATTCCGACTGTAAATTCTGGTAGCGGACTCGCTATGGCTTCATGGCCGACACGCTGTCACGACGTCTTGTATTCAGTTTCAAAGCGATTTCCTCGTCGTTTCTTGGATTCCTGGTCTCCGCCAATCAGAAATCGAGTTTGTGGCTTCTTCAATCTCATTAGCCAATAAGCTGGTAATGAAAACCAGTAGATGACCCACAAGATCCTGTACTCCGAGATTGAAGAGTTCCAAATAAAAAGATGGCGAAACCATAGATCTGCTCATGCGCACTATAAGCCTGCGGCGAACGGCGATAGCTTTTAAATCACTGTCGGCTCAATTTTCGAGCTGGACTATGTATCGATGACTTTGGGTCTTATTTAAGCACCATATTCAATCAAAACATGGACTCATTTGATAGAGGATTCGTCCGCCAATATCCCAACCATTCAGAGGTGCGTATTCTCCGAGTTCAGACAGAAACCGTAAGTACATAATTCAAACATTTTCTTTCTGACTTTATAATATATAGACGTTACATGCTGAAATTGGATAAGAAAAACTTGCAAACTATTTGGCATTGCTAGCTTTATATCTACATGTATATCACTGTTTCGTATTCAGATATCGTGTATGTCTTATTCAGAATATGAAATTGTTTGTCGATTAAATGATTAAGCATTGATCTTAATATCATTGTCTCATATAATGCGATGCCTGGAGATTTTTACTAAAATACAAATGTATTTATTCCGAAGGAAATTAATTCTTTCATATGATGAAGAATATTATAACAAACATCACCCACCATGTGTATGTATCCAAACTCCATATTGCGAAAATTACTGTAAGTGGAACAACACATTCGTTCATCCACATCACATATTATTTTATAAATGGAGAGAAACAAATCCCATTCAATTACACACCTTTAATTTTTTTTAAAATATTAATATTGGAATCAAGATATGTCGTGCACATTGTATGATATTATTACAGATTGTATTCCAAAAATCATATTATTCTTTTCGCAAATATATTTTCTCTACTATGATTAATGAAATGTAGAAAACATCAATTTAGAAATTAGATATATAACGATGCTTCCTCATATTTATACAATAATCCTCCCTGCACCGCAATTAATTGCAACTAATTACAATGTTTTATATGTTATTGACATATGATTCTTGACACACGAAATACATAAATAAATGTGGAGGTTAGTTTGCTATTAAATAATTATTAGTTGGGTTTATCTTCACCACTTCTATTTCCATTTTTAGAAATTCAATGGATACCCCTTACGGCAACCCCTCTAACTATTCCGATGTTTGGCGATCTTGCCCGAGTAGAAACTCGGTTACCCCCGAGTCGCCTCACCCGTTTCCGGAGATGAATATGAGCTCGTTTTCTATGCCGTCACTGGAGTATGATCAATTTCCTAACGTCTTCTCGTTCTCGCCGTGTCCACCCGGCTACAAGTGAGTACACGTGACAGTTTTACATTTGTTCATATTCTATTGTCCATGTATATACACATCAGTATGAAAAATACTGTCCGCACATTCTTAAATTAAATATTAACATAGAATTCCTTAAGCTAATTTTCTCATTAAATATCTTATCCAAAACTATAGATAACTCTGCTCCAGTATGATGATTTAACAGCCTTCATGAGAAGTGAAAATATTGTTTATTGAAATATAAAAAGAAAGATCAGTGAGTGACTGTTTCGTTACATTCGCATTTTTAGTATATACTTGTTTCTTGATTTATAAATTATAAAAATAATGTATTACAGTCATTGTGGAATGTAATTTAATTTGTATGAGTTCGTAATTTAATTCTTTATTACTGTAATGTCTGTCACTGGCCCATGTACAGATACATACATACATACATACATACATGTATATATTAATTACAATTACAGGTGGCAGCTAGGGTACATATAATATAACACCGTATATAGCTAATTATTTCCATTTGTGGATAATAGTTGGCGCCTTAATTGTAAGGCTTTGTGAATAAATACTTGTAATTTAAATAACACATATTTGTTTTGAGTTGACATTAGTATAGCAAACATGTGTGGAGAGCATCGAGTTACATACTTGTTTTCTAAGTCCTGTATACGATGGACAGATCAAGATAAAATGAAACTCATCCTCTACAAGATGGAGATTACATAAGACGCATATGCGTTTACTTCTAATAACAGCAGACTAACGTCCGTGTTCTACTGCTAGATGAACCATACCATGTGAGTCCGTGTATGATTGCAGGCAAGTTGTAAATTGATAATGCACTTTTAAAAATTCAAGCTTGATCACTATTTCATGTTTGTTTCCGAAAAACGATAAAGAGTAACAAAGCCGTACCGCGGCATGTATTTTCTAGTTATTTAAAAATAATAATAAATACATACATCTATACTTTCACAATATAATTTTACAAAGAAAACTATATAGATTAGAGATTATATCCTTTAAAGTTATATGTTAAACATTAGAAGATTTAGAATGTGTAGGCGACAACATTTCAGAAAGAAAGAGATCCGCATCGCTTGTTGCCCCTGCATTACAAATAGTCCAAACGGAATATAATTTGATGAGCTTGAAAAGATACAAGTGGGAATTTATTTGGTTCACATTTACGTTTGATAAAAGCTGGGCCACTCACTATTGCTCGTACCTGCACATAATATTATGTTTTAGTGCACATATTATATGACTGATCTATCCGCTACCCACGCAGTTTGTAGTTTCACCATTTCTCTATGTCTACCTTAAAGTATTTACTATTTCCCCCATAAGAGGTGACTGGAAACTGTGTGCGTGTATATGTGTAACGTAGTGCTACATTGTTTATTTACTTATAGTTGATCTTATATTTACTAATTTCATTGTAGTCTGTTATGAGGGCTGAATAGTAAAATATATGCATCAAATAAACGTGTTTATTTTCGGAAAACTACCAAAATATTGATGATATAGTCTGTCACGCATTGTTCTCGCCCAAATACTCCTATTCAAAATATCACCCTAGATCAGATAAACAAGTCTAGTTTACTGGAGAGCGTGAAGAATTTCAGCAACTCCTTTCATATAAATATAATACCAATCAATATAATTTATATTTAATCTAGCAATATAAGACACATGCGGATATTTCAGAAATAATAAATGAATAAACGTAGTATGGCATGTGTTGAATTTTCTATTTAAATTCATTGTACACTTAAACGTGCAAAATAATACGACATATAAACATGAATTAACAAAAGGCTGACGACTGACTTCAGATTGACTTCAGATTGACTTCATTGTTACCTACACAGAGTACAGTGCAGTTGTATCCCTGGTGTGTCGGAATATGAACGCATGAAACTATGCATTTTCGCATTTTTATACACATTTGCAGAATAATTTAAAATAGACTCAATTATTAAATGTCTGAATATATGAATTTATGTCTGACTGCTATGAACATATGGACTTCATTCAGCAGTATTATTTAATTCTCGCTTCGAAGTAAATTACACAACATGTTTGCGTATGTTTTCATGCTCAACTCAATTTTTGTATAGGGATTATGAACAAAATTTTAAGTATGAAATCGTACAAAAAGGTGCCAGACCATTTTATCTAACCACGTATTTTGTGTTTAGCGGCTGTGATCTATATATGCATCATTTATATGCATCATTTATATGCATCATTTATATGCATCATTTATATGCATCGACAAGGCTCACTTTCATAACTTATTTTCAGTACGTGAAAAAGAATAGTTGTGTCTGTATGTCTATCTATATTTAGGGTAATATTGTAGTGCTATGATCATGCTTTCGAGCGTAGATTTGGCGCAATATAAATGTTCACATTATTATTATTATTATTATTTCATCATCTCCTTCCAAACCATTAATTGATTTATGTCAATCTTGGTCGGTAATCCCCGCGCGCTTACGTCAGACTCTTGTGGTGAGTCCAGTTGTACGCGCGTGTACACAGCGACTCAGAATATCCTAACACCGACTAAGTGGCTAGCTATTATATAGACAGTTCAGTGTTGAAAACATGCTTGTAAGGGAATCAAAATGTTTGGTAAACTGCCTAGATTCAACTCCCCCCGAAGGTAGAATTGTTCCAACCTGTTCAAAATGTTTGTGTGCATTATTAAAGCTTATGCTACTAGATTTCGGAGACCCTTTCACGGGTTGAGTGCTTTAACGTTTATGTAATTGTTTGACATTGTTGACGAAATGTACCGACACACACGATGCTTACTTTAGGAATATTGGTCAAACATGTTCTGGGGTTTTCTGTATCATATAGCATGCTGTTGAGGTGTCAGTGGAGCTTTAATGAATGTCGTCTGTGGCCAGCTGACCCCTGACCTCCCTGGCAGGTGGAATGATCACGCTTGATTCCACTCACCTTATTGCAGCCAATTTGTGTCTCAGTGGTTTGTATCGGGTCGTATATATACACAGGCCCAACTAATTTCACACTCACGTGGTCGCTATTTTAAAACAAATATTCCTAATTTATTTCCAAACACTAATTAGTTGTGACTTGGTTCCTTGCAGAGATCTGACGGTGTTCAAGGAGAAGGCTCCCCATGACATTGCCGATGCGCTGTTGTCACTGAAGCACGCCGTGGTACACCCTCAGTTCAACGGACAACTCTCGCCGCTGTCGCCGCCCCCAATGCCGCCACATCTGAGTCACAGCCAGTTGATGAATCCGGGACCTTTGACCCCTCAGTGCCACCAGAGTTTTGGGCACGCCATGGCTCACCAGAGCCCCATGTTCCACAACTCATACGGACCAACGCCCCCCGCGCAGTACCCTGTTCAGTACCCGGAAGCCGCTCCCAGTCATTCCGTTCCGCAAGGTCCGCAAGCGAACGTCCACTTTCCGTCGATGAGCGTGAACGTTTCAATGAGCATGAACGTCGGCGTGCCACCTGGTCTGGGCAACACGCAATACAACCACGTCCCACCCCAGCAGTGGCCGTCGCAGTCCCAGAGTCCCACGATGGGGCAATATCATCACGGCCATTCCTACTCCCAGCCACTACAGCCTCAGTACGGAGGCTACAACGCGCAGTCGTATCCCCCCTCGTACAGCTTTTCGTCCGACTTCCGGCCCGTGTCTGACGGCCGCGGCGGAATCTACTACAAGCATTCGGATACTTTCAAAGACGCAGCCAGGTTCTGTACAGTTAGTCATCTGAAACGCTCCAAGTTCGCGGCGGAGAAGACGCCCCCTCCACCCCCAGATTTGGACCCCAACACCCTCAAGACAAACATGTGCCGGACTTGTGGTAAAACCTACGCGCGACCCAGTACTCTAAAGACGCATCTCAGAACGCATTCAGGCGAGAAGCCGTACAAATGTACGACTTGCAACAAGTCCTTCTCGCAGGCAGCCAACCTCACTGCACACATCCGGACACACAGCGGGGAAAAGCCCTTCCGGTGCCCGATCTGCGACCGACGGTTCTCCCAAAGCTCTTCGGTCACCACGCACATGCGCACACACTCTGGGGAACGCCCCTACCGATGCCGACTGTGCAAGAAGGCATTCTCAGACAGTTCCACTCTGACGAAACATCTTCGTATTCACAGTGGAGAGAAACCCTACCAGTGTAAGCTCTGTCTACTCCGCTTCTCTCAGTCTGGGAATCTCAACAGGCACATGCGCGTGCATGCCAACAGCGGATGAAAATAATCTCGGAACCGAACACACACACACACACACACACACACACACACACACACATGCATTCCGACTACTGCACTTCTATATGGACGACTAAATACAGACAGTGCTGTCATTTGACCAACACTGTTGACGTCTTCAAGAGAGTGTACCTATTGATTCCAACCGTAATGTGTTCTGTGCTGAATGCTTCACGACTGAAACATACCATGAAGACGTGTGGCGTTACTACAGTGGTGTGTATATTACAGTGCGGATTGTACAGTGCTTCGGAGATATCAATCATGCAGATATTATGTATTTGTACATACACAGCGAACAAAGCATCAGTGATGACTTCAAACAATTGGTGTATGTATTGGGCGTACTTCTCTGCTTAGATGTCTTATGCAATCTGTCGGAATGCACACAGACTAGACATCCGCCCAGACTCACAATGGAAGCTATCTGGTCGTAGTCGATAGTATGTGCTATCGCATCTCTTGTGATTGAAATCTATTAAACTGGTTTATCTGATACACGCGTCGCGCTACTGTTGGAAAGTGGCATATGCCGTGTAACTGTGTCACAGCCTCCGTATGCCCTTGTCACTGTCTCTGTATGACCTTGTCACAGCCTCTGTACAGCCTCTGTGTGACCTTGCCACTGCATGCGTCTGGTGAATTTATCACTCACTTGGTGTTCAACATCAACCAGGAACATTTGTCCATCGCTGACAAATACCACAAGCTACAATGACATACATGTTAACTACCAATATCCGAATTCCATTAACATCTAGGCGTGTGAAACTACATGTATGGAGATATTAAATATATTAACTTATGTAACACTGTCACATTCACTTGAGATTTTAGAGCTTTTGCAAACATCTTTTCACAGTTGCCGGGTAGATACAATTCTATGGCACCTGTCAAATAGGTATGTTTTATTGAAAGAAAGTGTTAATTTCCAGTAAAATCTGAATAAAGTACTCTAATATTATACTTATGTAGTTATGCAATAAGGGGGAAATAGAGAAGTATTACGAATCACTGAAAAGGAAAACCCATCTACTAGTAATTATAGCTACTCTCATCTAATTAAATAACAAGTAAAACACTGCTAACTACCGGGCTATGTGGAATAAATAACTAGTTGTATATAAAGAACACGTGTAGACAAAAATCAAATGCTTATATATTTCAGGTAAAACTTCGTCTGACCACTATTAGGCCACATACTGGTATCTATTAGGCCACATACTGGTATCTATTAGACCACATACTGGTATCTATTAGGCCACATACTGGTATCTATTAGGCCACATACTGGTATCTATTAGGCCACATACTGGTATCTATGGTTGTACAAACATAAGCTTGACTGCTTTATAACATCTTCCCTAGGCCACGTGATCTAACTCCTATGTAATCGTTCAAACAATTCATCTTCACGATCTTACATTTCACTGTCTCCAAACAAATCATTCAACACACTCACTATTTGATCAGCAACGGACAATGACCAACAGGTTACTGAGATTATCACATCTATTGGCGTAAACAATGAATCACCGTGCTGACCACGTATGTGCTGATCACGTATGTGCTGACCACGTCCTTGATTCCATACACGGATGTCGTATCAAAACAAGAACTTGTCAAGTTAAGTTTTTCAAGTCAAGTTTATTCTCATAATAATCACATACAATGATATGGAAAAAAACATGTACACAGTTATATACAAATACAGATTAAGGGAGCATACGCATACCATGTTTAATGAAACTAGATAATTTAATTACCAGAGGATAGTACCTACAGGGCATAATGATACCATATGTGTTCACGGTAGGGTATTTACATTAATAAGGGGGTAAAGATAATTCTCTAAGAGTTTGAATCAAAACAAGAACTTGTCAAATTCATGTCAATCTTTAATTTCAAAGTTTCAAGTTGTTGTCTTAGTATGGCTTTATCCTCAGAGTAACAGTAGAATGAATTGTGCTTCTTCAGAACAGAAGAGAACAGAACAGAGTATATTCTCATTAAAAAATCACATCATGTGATGTAATGAGAAAACAATGAAACACATACCATTTCAACATTTTTAACGTATAGTACATATCTACAACATTTATAACAAACATAATCCTGCTTTAGTATAGTCTGCTAACTTTAATAACATAGGGCGGTAACATATTGACATTAGGTTTATTAATTTGTCTAAGCTTGGATAGGTACTGTAGTATTTTGGTAAGTATAATGTTCTAATATCATTTAATGACTGACAATATAATAGGAAGTGTAGTTCGTCGCCTAATCCAGAGTTACACAATGTTATCCAGAGTAAAAAAGGTTATCCAGATGCGTTTACAATAGGGCAAGTTTAAGAGATATGGTTCTAGCGTTAATTGTCGCTTAAATATACAATAATAGTTGCCTTTTGTGAAACTGGTAGCTAAACTATGCCAGGTTTGCTTAAATTGATCAGTTAAAATCAATTTCACTTCACTAGCTAAATAAGTTAGATCTATTTGGTTTGCAGTTTGCGCTAGCCATACATATACTCGTTTCTTGTAATATTTGCTTAAGTTTGAAGAAATTTAAAGTTGTAATTAACATGATTATCTTGCAGGCTATATATAATTTAACTTTCCCCAGAATTTAATTTGCGACCGAATTCGTCGTACACTATATAATCAGGAGTTGACTGTTTAACGTTTCAGATATATTTACAAATTTTAAATGTACCCGTTCCAGAATAGTTGTTTTCAAATCCCCATACTTCACAACCATATAACAATATTGGCTGAATAAGGTTGTCAAAAAGCTTTAGTATACAATCTATGACCACGTGCGTCACGAAAAGTTCGTGCGTAATAGAAAGGAGGCAGATTCCGTTACGTAATGGTCCGGGCCCAGTTGTACATAATGGGATTAGCTTTAAAACAACACAATACAAACAGCTCAATTCATTATGATGTTATTCAATCACGGTTTCATGGTCAAACGTATTTTACCTGAAAGTGTGTACTTTGATTTGTCTACACAGGTATTTTGGGCAAAAGCATGCCCCACTGGTTTTCAATATAAATATAGTATTCAATATTACTTTGTTGAAAGTATATATATATATATTCACAAAATGGCAAAATATCCGTGAGAGGGTTGCTTTAATCTCCATCTGAACAACCGTCGGATCGATGTGATCGATAGTGTCCATGTTCAACATTGCATCATGAACATTCTGGAAACTGACTACAGAACAGAATACGGTGGACTTAAAATACAACTAGGGCAAAAATGAATAATACCAAATTTAATTAATTAATAATACTGGGTAGTCGTATTGTATTTCTAACAACAGTTACTGTCAAACAAATTGCCATCGAGCATAAAATACTATTATCTTCTAGCATTACCATCAGAATCATTATTATGTAATGAAACAGTTGTCAAACATCATGCAAATATTCGGGCATTAATTTATCAACAAGATATATTTCTTTGTATGCAAATAAACATTTATTGGGAGTACAGGAGGTCATAGCGAACTTCGTTCATGACATGTAATATTTCGGAAAATCAATGAAGAAATATATATAGCTTAAATAAAGCTTGCTTTGGTATCTTTGAAAGGTGTGCTGTCCTGTTCGTGATTCCCAATTTCTTAATAAAATTACCACCAGCAATACAAACGTGTAATACAAGACGATAATCTTGATGCTCTTAAAACCAATATGGCCGCCGTAACTCGCCAATATACTATTCCGTGCAAATGCACATGCATAATCCAAACCGTGCAAAGTTACTTTCACACTGCAGGGTACCATTGACACAAAACTGTCTGCCTCAAGTCATCAATATTTCTCTCCGTGCAATTGCTTGATTTGCAAGCGCGTGCATTAACCTGAATCTTAATAGTCAGTTGTATCCTTGTCAGGTCTCGGCGCTAACTCGCCTCGAACCAACCTCGGCGAGTTTTCGGAGTTCATTAATTTACTTATTTGACACTTTAAAACTAATCTGTCAATACTTAGCTTTCATGGTTATTGATATATTGTTAAAACGTTGTTCAATTTAGTCTACTAGACGGTACACACAGTTGACCCACTGATCCTCTAGACCACGAGTGGGAGACTGAGAAGGATATAGCCCTGGGTCTGTTACGTCTAATGTTAGACGTCATCTATAGTGGCAACGAGGGAAACTCAACGTGTTTCGTGAAATGGGACCCCTGATTATGCCACATCACATCTCGTGTAGACACGTTCTGCTTGTCAGGATGCACCGTCGGTCATACTGTAGACATATTCGTAATCCGGGACCTTAACTTCAGATAACACGGCATTTCAATTTGAATAGCGCACAGAAAACCACTTTAGCGACCAGGAAACACGGGATAGTGTGTTCTAATTGATCACGGGCCGCTGTCACGTCAGAGAATTTAGTAAATATTGGAGTGGGTAATCTTGAAAGGAAGATGAATTAAGATAGCGAACAACATAGCAACCGTTTTGACGTTAGGGGAATACCGGTACGACATCTAGCCTCGCGGCCTTCTCTAGGGTGCAAGGCATACATGTATATAATTATCCTCTGAATTGCCGATGCTACTTAATGTCATCATTAAGTATTGAACATTAAAGTAATGCAGCAAGTATTGAAAGTAATAACACATTATGTTTCGATTTGCTCAGAAATAATTTTAAAACAAGAACATGTAGAAGAAGGCCTACGTGCGCCTACTTGCCATTCGGTGCTGGTAGCCTCCCGGATCAACTTCCGAATAGTTCTTGCGGAGATTAACTTATACCGCTACTAAATCTGTTATACATATTGTTGATAAATACACGCCAGTAGACATCCAGCAACATATAATTAAGTGCAAAGCGTGAATCATTCAGACGTGTCTTTTATGATGTCATAACATATCTTCTTACGTTGCATAGATTCTATAGCACGTAGTAACGTCAGGTGCTTTGAAGTTACTTTGTATATTGATCTTTGTTGACTTTTACTTTTAAATGATATCTTCATATAGTAGTTCATGCCGTGGTTACATAGGTGACATCCGAACAATATTCAGAGAAATTTGCTAGATATTCAAGGACAGCTATCCCAAGAAGCAAGAGCTGGTTATTTCAAAGTAATTCAACCAACATTGTTTGAAATAGCGACCATTAATATTAGCAATCCATGAGATATTGCAAAGTCGACATGTCAAACTCCATTAGGGCTAACCCTGCGTTGAGCCACATTGTGTGTCTCATCTTGAGCTTCGTCTAAGATGTTGGAATGGTATGGTGTTGGAATGGTAAGATGTTGGAATGGTAAGGTGTTGGAATGGTAAGGTGTTGAAATGGTAATATGTTGGAATGGTACGGTGTTGGAATGGTAAGGTGTTGGAATGGTAAGATGTTGGAATGGTAAGGTGTTGGAATGGTAAGGTGTTGGAATGGTAAGATGTTGGAATGGTAAGGTGTTGGAATGGTAAGATGTTGGAATGGTAAGATGTTGGAATGGTAAGATGTTGGAATGGTAAGTTGTTGGAATGGTAAGGTCTTGGAATGGTAAGATGTTGGAATGGTTAGATGTTGGAATGGTAAGATGTTGGAATGGTAAGATGTTGGAATGGTAAGGTGTTGGAGTAGAAACACCACGAGAACTAAGGTTGTAGTAAACATGTGTACAAGCAGGTTGTGTAGAGTTCATGACCTCCGTCAACTCCAGCAAATAGCTGCAGGTCTACCAAACGTTTTGTTGTTTTACGGATTATATTTCATCATTATTTAAATACACGCAGTTTCAAGTGAATTCCTTAGTGAACGGTTTGTACCATTACTCGTGTACAGCTGAACCTGTGAACTATTCTTCTAACATATGGGGTGTCAATCTCGCCTAACGGCGATTACCGGTATACACGAACATAATGTTTTAACCATTCTTGCTCTGATTATGATTCTATGAAGAGCTAATGTAACTGTACCTGTTGTAAACTGCCCCCTCGTTGAATGTAAACGCGTTAGTAACAGTATCAGGCGTTATATACAGCGGCGTAGTAGAATTATATTACTCCTAATTTACGGTACTTTCACCTACAGTGACAAACGTGTCTGAACAACCATTAGGGGCGTCTATATGTGTTAACATCTCCTGTACCTGTGTCGTAGTCAGGCGGTCATCACTCACGGTCAACGAGGAGGGATTTTACATTTAATATATTGAGGGAGGGTATTAGTGAGAAAGAATAACTGTATATGCAACTGGTTACTATATATACTCAAAATTACATACATTTGCGCCCCGCGCCCCCTGTATTGAGTCTTACGTCCACGCTCGAGGACTGCTGTAGGTATTCAAATATAACAATTATTTCTACAACAATTACGCAATATGCGCCGAAATCCTGTATTGAACTTTATGTAATTGTAAACCAAGCCATCATTAATGTATCCCAGGATTCCACTGCCCACTGCTGCAGGTAAATCTGTGAAGACACGGAGCCGGATGTGTGGGGGAACACTTCCAATGGCTCCTGAAATAACGTGGAGATGTAATCATAACTTACGTCAGCGACGCTAAATAAATATTTACCCATCGCTCTGTACGTGGTTGAGTTGCATACAGATGTCCTGTGGTTAAGATGAGAGATGTTTCTGCAATAAGCGTATATACATCACCAGTGTGAAGAACGCTCATAGTGTCAACATACGTTCTTCAGAGAGTTGGTAAAATAGTATATAGTGTTTAATAAACAGAGGGCGCTTATGCAGCGCAACAAATAGTAAAGAGATAGTGGTTCTAATTTCGAATTAATAAAACAAATGTAGACGTCAAGAGTTCACTTCTCTGAGAATTATGCAACAATTATTTTATTTGTGAACCAAGAGGATTGTTTTCTAAAGTAATGTCGTCGTGTTGGCATCGTTTTACTAGTAGACGTTCTTTGTTATTTGTTCTTTGTTATCTCTATCATTTCTAGAGTACTGACTGTCAGAGGACAGAGATTCTCATGAGATCGCCACAAGTGTTTAGCTTCCTATTATCAATCGAGAATGTGTTTTTCCACATTTTGTCCAGCACATTAGAAATGCATTATTATTATTATTATTATTATTATTATTATTATTATTATTATTATTATTATTATTATTATTATTATTATGTGTCATTTTTCATGTGTCATGTGTATTGTAATCAATATTTTAGCAAAATATTTCATAGTCAAAACAACCCAACAGGTATTAATTATATGTATCGTAATAAAGTAATGGGGTATTTCCAAATCATGGTGGAGTATTCGATCGTCTCTCAAGAACTGTCGATACCAGACTGTTACAAGTCGCTGTCACGTGACATTGAGTGGTCAGTTTAATAAGGCCATCTAGTTTCCTCGTGTTCTGTCACTTGCACGTGTACTCCCCACTTCCTGGGACACGTGGTCACTAAAGGACGCTCCGGAGGAGGTCTTCTCGGTATGAGTTCAGCCCATTCCACCACTGTCATAAGTAAATGTCGTCCAGATTACTCTTAGAGAACAGTTCAAGCTTTAATGGAGAGGGTAGGTGGATTCATTACTTTTTGACATGTGACGTTGAACGTACATTCTGTTTCTTTAAGATACTAGTCTATCTGCTTCGTTGCCATTGCATAGTGGATAGAAACAACGAGTTACTATAAGATGTTCACTGAGTTACTATAAGATGTTCACTGAGTTACTATAAGATGTTCACTGAGTTACTAAGATATTTACTGAGTTACTAAGATGTTCAGCTATTACCTGCTTGTGTGATACTAGCACGCCCTGTGTACTGATGATAACTTGACAAGTTTGTTTGTTTGAACATGCTTTATTCACAGTGAAAAGTACTTAACAAGTACGGTCTATACCGTCCTGTATGATGGCCGACTGTTATAGATATTGTCACGTTCACAATTCCAAGAACGCCTGCCTCCAGAACTCATGATGTATCCGTGTACTGACCACGTGACCGTTACACACTCGTAGCCTACATTTAAGTAATGCTTTTCATCAACTCTCCTTTCCACACTAGAGTATGTACTTTAGCAAAAGTACATCTGTGTATTAGGAACGATCAATTTAGGTTAACACGGACATCATGGAAAGGAACTGGATCATGTTTCTATATGTACGAATACTGTGTAGTAGGTTCAACTAACTGCTTGTTATTGACAGGTTTGGCTGTATGCAGGCGCACCAAGGACGAGAGTACTAAGGTTAGTCTGCATTTAGTTTGACTGCTTCTGCCACATCCTGACTGCTTCTCTGTAACTGACTTTCTTCCTTCTTGGGTTACGTACTGCATGATCTGTCTAACCTCCTTGGCAGCGTATGTTCTCTTGTATCACTGATAGTTAACTGAGGCATTGCAGTTTTTCATAGAGGTTGTTGAGAATGATAATGTGATAGCAACCATAATCTTCACAATGAAGCCAATATTGCATATGTACTCACTAACATAATATCTTCTTCTATGAATACAAACAGCAACACAGATAATGTATCCGATTTAACAATGACTGATTTATTGAAACTATATGTCTGACACGTGCCATTGCCAATTACGACAGTACACATACCAATGTACAATTAAAGTGTCAATTATCTGTTATTAATATCGATTGTCAACACAAATCAGTTCCCTGTTTATCGTGATACCTATCAGTGACCCCTCACTCAACTTGGTGGCAGGCGAGCCTTGAGCCAGTCGAATTACGTCTCCTGCTTTCTATAGCCTCGAACGTTTAGTGCCTCTTGAGTAGTTGCCACCACCCCGAGTCTATTGCCAGTCCGGCCAGGGGTAATTGCTGCCAGTCCGGTACCAATCTCTCATGGGAAGGCTCGTGCTCCGACACAAGATTTAACTAGTTAGTCCGGATTTAATCACCGACGTAGTTCGGCCGTAATCAGACAGATAGTGCAGTTTCAATCAAGGGGACATCAAGGCTGGTTCGAACCTAGTACATCGTGAACATAACGGTCTCTGTACAGGGTCCTAGAGTTGCACTGTATTCGTATTTAAGTGTCGTGAGCATGATTGGTGCATCTACAAAACGCATCAATAATGCGCATTTATGCTTTGTCTATACTTCAAACTGTCCTCACAGACTCGGTGGTTCCATTTCATAACCACATTTCACATACGCAATATCAATGCTTCAGTTGGTATTGGCATATTATTTATATTTTAGTGCAAATACTGTCTTGTATAACGACCTGGTAGTGCATATAAATAACAGACATTAGACAGCGACTCACAGATTGTCCGCCCTAATGACGATCAAACCTGCATCTAAGCAGTCGGCATCCTGCACGCTCGTCGGACATTAACAACCCATAACCCAGACTGGCAATTACATGCGTGCTGGAATGTCGGTGATTTGTGCTAGACATCACCCGATGGGTTCGACTGCCGGACTCAACAAGACACTTATACTACGGAACCTATTGCTCGTCAGAGTGACCTCTGAACCATGTATCTAATCCTGGACTGCAGTATCGTGCCTTGTGTGTGCTGTGAGACCAGACCTACTATATATACATATATTATTGGACTATACTGTCGGGAGTCAATATTCACGGAAGACCTCCTCCAGAATCTTGAGCAGGTTGGTAGCGTGGATGTAAAAAAATGAGATGGTTCCGTGCGTGGTTGCCTTGATTCAATACTAGGACAATAACTACCGACAGCGCTTGCTTGATAACATAGCCCGCTACAGGCCGCGGCACTCATTACACCGTTATCGCAGCTTTACGATTACTGTAATTCTACTTGAGAGTCCCGCTCTGCAGGCGAGGTGCTCGTCGTGGAACAGTTGCTTTTCTATATTCATGTCATCATCCTGGATCAAAGGCTTGGAGCATCTACACCGCTGCACCGGAGCTATACATATATATATGTCCTCGTCATCGGTTTGATTGTTAATGGCGATGTTCACCTCACATACTCTATATGATATGTATATTGATTTATTGATTATCATGATGATGGCGGTGATTGTGGATGTTTTATTTTAATAATATTATTAAAAATAATATAGGAACACTCCATTTGGATTGAGAACGTATACATTTAAATTAATGAAACATCACTACAATTACGTAAGTTGTGATAGAAATCTAATATTAATTCCCCGTTATTATACTTTATAGTGTCGTATTCTGCACGGACATTGTTGCATCCGTAATGCCATGCTATTTATTTGCATCCACTGTTTTATAATCCCTACAGCTTTCTTAGTGTCATTAATCCTTTTCTATTGGCTCCAAAGTTATTGTCGACGTGTTATTAGTATACGCTATTTTACACCGCTGTTGATATACTTCCAACATACTGCTACTCCCATCTGATAAACAGACTTGATCATACATCTATCACATTCTATTATTGACAAGGGTTATACAAGAACACAGTTTTAATCACCAGAAGACCAAGACGTAGCCATGCATGAAACAATGCATGAACACTGAGTCTAAATTGTTATACATTTGAATAATAAGTTTAATAAGATTAATATTGATTTACGACACGCTAAAAGTAATAAGATTAATTCGTAGGTGAACTTTTGACAGATACGATATTACAAATGTCGGCTCCATCGTTCAGGAAGGTCAATGCCACGCTGCCATGTCAACTCCGGTGCCTCTCGTAGCAGCAGGTTGTCATTGGAAACAATAATTCAATCGATAATTATTAAACCGGGTATTCAAATCAGAAATATGTCGACCATTTCTGTGTATAGAAATGTCAAGGATACCTGCGACAACTTGATATGTTACACTGATTGCAATTAGCTGGAGTTAATGACCAATCAATGTGAGCGTTACAGACGGCACTACCGAGGTACTGCCTCGCCGCTACCACGCCAAAATATACAATGTGAAATAGCCCTTCTGAGACATCGGCATCGTTTTACACGTTAAGTAGCAGATATGATGTGGGTGTTTTTCAGTCTAATTATATAATTAATTCACCTACTGTGATGTTAATTATGTCCGCAGCTATCGACTGAGTCCTGCTTCTGATTATATGTGACACGTTGAGAGGCACCATTACATACTGTCAAGATTTCCACTGGGAAAGGCTTTCACTTGACTCATTAACTTGCGAGATAGCCTTGTGTTATTGTCTGAGCGACATTAGAGATCTTTGGTTTTCTCATGTTCAACTTCAAATGCAACATTTTTTTCTTGCGTAATATGTCGCAAAATCTTGTTTATCACGTGATACTTGACAGGCTTGCCCACGTTGAAATGCAAGTTAGAACGTACACGTAAGTACTACCAACTGATCAACAAAATTCTGCGACGTAATATGCAGGAAAACTAAAGCTCTCTATTTTGCTTACCATTAAATTCGTGTTCCTTTAGTTTCTAATGTAGTAGGCTTAACTTATATACTATGTACATGGGAGCAATATGTTACTATGGCGCCAGAGATCGACTGTGTTGTAGCCTGCACGGCTCTGCTAATAGGAGACTGATTGTGTTTATTTGTGAAACCTCCATCTCCCATAGCTATGATGTAACTTTAACTCAAAGTTGCCCTCTTTAGAAACGTATTCTCCAGTTGCGAGGAGCATTGTTTGAGCAATTACTGCAAACTGTCGAGTATTTCCTTAAAATAGCTAACATTAGATATCGGTATGTTTATTTTTTACACACGCCTTCACCCTGTTACTCTACCGTTGTATCAGACTGGTTTCTCGTATATCAGGCGCTACGCGCACATGCCATGCCACGAGTGATGAAGTAACATGAAACCTTTAAAGTAGACAGTATCTAGTTTGACTGATAAAAAGTTTAGTAAACACGTCAGTAATTCATTATCAAAACTCACGAAAATAGTTTGCAGACAGTTTACTGTGACACCTGCCATTGACTATTCTGGTATACAACAATACAACCACGTGTGGAAGTATATTAAATACCGTTGTAGATTCAGAATTACGTATTATTTATCAGTGATACTGACCTAAACATACCTTTAACACACAATAATAGACGAATCCTGACATAAATAGACTAAATACTGACAGAAGTAGACCAATTCTGACATAATTAGATCAAGTCTGGCAGAAGAAGACTTGTAGGCGTCTGGCGAGGATCAGCAACTGCTTCTGTAGGATTGCTCAAGAGACGTAGCATAGTCCTGTGTTCAATCTCTCCAGCAGCGTCATCCAGACTCGCAACATCAAAGACTTCATTTTAAACTTTTATCCACGGAATGAAGCAATACATTATTTTAGAGCTGGTGAAATGCCACTGAGGCCAACGAATCCCCGGAGAAGACAATTTAGCATACGATGGACTGGACAAAGAGGTCTGTTTATCACAGTAATCTTTATTACGAATGCCAATAACACGGCGTTGCTTCTCTCCGTCTTGTCGTGGCGAGGGAGAGATCAATTTCACGACTAGCTGAGTGACAAGGGAAATGTATGTGATGGCACCATATCCGCGAATGAGAAACAGAAGGAAGGCCAATATGCCAGTCTAAACCTTGATGTGTGACCCTATTTATATTGGCTAGCAGTGTGTTCGTGGTGTGTTCCAATTAATGGATGACATTTGGGCTGTAAACTAGGTTTAGTGTAGCTGTGGTCAGCGAGAGACTGAGCGAGACTGACACACGTCGGTTAACTAGCCTGGATAATTCCAAGAGGTAATGCACAAGAGTTTAGTTAAATGTGGAACTCACTATCATCATCCAGTTCAGGTAGTGAGTCGCTATGGCAAGTGGCTAGATAGACTGATCACCTATTTCCAGAGCCATATTAAAGTAAATGGGAAAGTGTGTGTGTGTGTGTGGGGGGGGGGGGGGGGGGTATTAC
>JAUTBT010034177.1:0-12062 GCA_032361225.1 Lepetodrilus schrolli | reverse complement strand
CCGCCCCCCCAAGTACTCGCATTCTGACGCCTTGAATACACCTCTGGTGAACATCTCCGAAGTTACATCCTGTTTATCACAGCTAATGTCTCTATACTAATTGGCTGACGTCATGACGTCGGCATGCATTCCTATTTACCGCATATAGAACATGTTGGACAATCAGTTTTATACTAATCATAATCATAATTGCATGTACAATTATGAATGGATTTCCATAACTTCTGACATCAGCACGGGATCGGAAGGTACCCAGTCTTTTTGTCAATCATGTTTCTTACTGTAAATTTAAATGGTAAATTGTACATCAATATCAAGCTGTACGTTGTATTATGGTGCTCTCTCTGTGGTGTACTCTGTGGTGTACTCTGCGGTGTACTCTGCAGCCGGGTACTGATGCTCTCTTTTATGATGAACTCTAGACTGCAATAATTCAATTACATAGCTTTCTGTTTCAGAAAGAGTTAGCTATTCTCCGTTTTTATATACACGGTTCCTCTGCAATTCTCTCGTGGCGTGTTCTCTGGAGACACAGGCCAAACAATCTAATTTACTCCAGGCAGGGTTCAGTGTTGATGTCCAGCAAAAACATCTCCTTCAGATACACGTTTGTGTTGCCGTGTTGCAATCTTCATTACGATCATCTGGATAAAACTTGATATAATTGAATGTTTCAAGTCGTGTTATTGCGACTGTAAGTAAGCTAAATTGGATATAAAGGGTAAAGAAAAACGTTCACTCACTTTTACGCATTTAATTCGGGAAGCATGTTTTTAACTATAACATTAAACTACATTATATGTTTTTAATAATGTCACAATATTTCAATTATGGTGGTTCTGAGCTCGATCTATTTACACTCGAGTGTCGCGGATCAATACAGCAACTGTGAATGACGTGGTTATTTGGTCACTGTGAGGCAGTTCTCAACGAGCTACTCAGAAAGTCAACACCCTTCCGGTCTTATGACACTCTGAGCAGAGAAATGGCCCGAAGAAATAGCGTTTGAGCTTTGATGGCTTGTTTTAACTCAATGAAACGTTCCTGGGGGTTGCATCGATCAGTGAAGGTGTAAAAAAGCTTGTGAACGTCGGCATTGAGGATGTTTTACTGATCTAAGTGACGCATCTGCTTTGAAAATATCCAGTTATATCGCAGACCCCAAGGACATGCTGGGGAAATCCTGGCTCATTTATAAACTTACTGGTTTCACGGCTAGAGCTGCCCATTAGTATTCACCAGGTAGTTGTCCATGTGCATTAATGTTTCCCTTCCAGGATGTAGAGGTTTGGAAGCATATCAATACATAGCAATAACCAGTGTGATAGGCAAGCTAACGTATCTAGTTTGTGCGTGCAAGTTTGACTGCTTCAGAATAATTGGGGAAAAAAGGAACAACAATACACTGATACTTAAAACCAAGTCTATGCATTTTGAAGACTTGCATCCTGTCGTGATGGTTATCTTGCTGTAAGCTTCTCTCAGTAATCAGCAACACTAGGCTTAACAATAGAAGAAGGTCGTGTTGCGAGCTGCCACTTCTTCTATCTTTCCCAATAATGAAGATGAAGCCAGTTGTCAGATGTTGAAACGTTTAAAGATGTATTTTTGCTGTTAACTCTGAAGTCAGACGTAGTAATAGTGATGCTTTGGAGAGAATTAGACTAACTATGTGAAAGACGCATTGCGCATATGATGGTGCTAACATCCATGCACACGAGCAAGGCGTATCAGCACACATTCCACTGCTACTAGTGACATGACGTGTCCGCCATTATGAATCTGCCCATCTGGCAATAGTACATTGTGTTCTGTTTACCACCTATAGTACATTGTGTCCTTCCTCGTCCATAGTTCCGGAGAACATAATATAGAGCTTTAGAACTATTCTTGATTAGTAGTTTCCTATCTTCCAAATGCTTCGTTTATAACCAATGAGGGGTAAACACACGTGATCTATATCACTTAGCGCTGAGAACGAGTAGTTAAGAGTTGGATATTTTACAACGAGGAGACTGACGCACACATCCAAGAGATTAAAAAAGATAATTTTTCAATTACCGTAAAGTAAACGCTTGAACGCAGATGCTAAATTAGGTTTGAAGATGTTGCTCTCGGGAACAACAAATACATCCTTCATTCCCTTTTTTACTTTAAATTTCTCAAAAAGGAAGCAGCTACGCATAAATTGTGAATGAACCATCGTTCTACTGAAAAGAAATATATTTGGAAGATTTGATTGGTTGATGGACCAATAAACGCCATTTCTATTCAAGGTATTGATTTTTGAACAATTTCTCTCAGAATTGAACTAGCATCACTTCAGATTCATAGCGATGAATTATAGAGTATGCGTGCATGCCGTTTGTAAACGTTTCCAATGTTCATATTAACCTACAAGTAATCTTAATCATGATTTATCAAACAGGAGTAAGCCGTGCAATATCATGCAGCACCCTGAGTTTGACTGACACTTCTGTGGGGAGATAGACAACACGGGCTCGGATGTTTATTTTAACTCACTACTGGTTGTCAGTACCGCCACACTACAGCAGAGTAATGACTACGAACAGAAGCCAGAGGAAGAGAGCGCATGCAGCCAGATATAACATAACAGCTACTGACTAACAAATTACACTTTACGATCACGTCTTAGGTTTTAATTATGTTTAGAACATGTATACTAGTAGATATGTGGATACCTGCCAGTGCAATGCTCAGCATTCTGTCAGTATGGACTGTGGTCTGGATGCTATCAACATCCTGTATCTGGATATCTACCAGGATGGCACGGCATTGGGACCCTCGTCATTGCAGAACCTTGTAGCATCCAGTGCCTGGACAGATGGCAGTCAACAGCATAGTAGTACTGATGGCTAACTAACGAATACCAGCCACTGATCTTAGAGGTGAAGATACTACATTGTAGTACATACATCTGTATTGTAGTCCATATGTCTGTATGTTTAGTAAACCCTATAGTATACTATATGAAAGCGCTTTTATCATAAATACAAGTATGGTAAACACATAGGAATGTTGAATCGACATTAATCTACAAGAGCTTCTACGCGTCGTTCTGCTATTCTTAGAAAGTCGTCAATGTCGTAGGACCTGATTGAGATCGTCTCTGGCCTTAAGCCGTCGTCAGCGTTCCAGCCTAGTAACAGGCCTGAACTCTAAGTCAACACTGCCTGTATCTGGCGACATCAATCACGACGACGTTCTTACCCGGAACGTCTTCTTTTACGTTGATGAAGTGTTTTGATTGAATTAGATGGTCCTCAAGGAGTAATTCTCAGTAATCAACGTAACGGATTCTGTAGGAAGAATCTCACTCCGGGGTCCATCAATAAAACATCCACTAGGCAATGATCACAAGATATTCTTCTGTGAAAACACTTGAAAGATTCTGATTTCCTGCTTCCATCTCCAGTGAGTGTATATAGATATAGTGTCTGTCCACGGCCAACTCTTTCACTGATCTCAAATTGTCCTTACTTTAACAAAAAATAAATATTCCATCGTGGTAGATGGAAGCTAATATCAATGTTTTGCGATTGCATTTCACCCAAGCTATCCTTTGTCGTAATTATAAAATGATTTATGGAAATGCTTTTGCATCAATCATCTTCACTCTTAGAGGCAACTGTAGCTGCCAAACAATGCACTGGCTATAATAAAAATAGCAGGAGTGTAGGTACACGGTTATGTCGGTCCATCGAAATACAAACACGCCCATGATCATGGAACTCCAATTACCCCTAAAGGATGCCGCAACTAGCCCCTATGATATTCTCAAGGAAGAACGATTACCAGTGTGGACAATCGAAATCCTCCCAAATGGACCTGCCAATTAAATACATTTACCATCTCCTTCATAAAAACACTGCCTTCACTCAATCCTGATAGTTCGTCTGAGATCACATAGTTAAACAGTCAGTCATATCAATCGGAACACCCTTGGGTTATGTCCCTTTTCTTCAATAAATGTTTTACATCAGTACATCAACGTAAACATATCAGCTCTTTTTCTTCATTTAAAGTTAGAATGCGTTCTTCCTTTGGTGCATTTCAATATCCTAGCTGTAAAACGTACTTCCTTGGGGTATTATTTGGGTTCTTTGTGGTTATAACTAGGCGGTATCTTAATGGAATCCCTCCAACACATGTTTACACGTTTCTGCAAATGCCAAATCATTTATTTATATGTTTAATAGGTCAATAATCCCACCGTGTGTAATGAACGGGCACAGCACTAAATCTGTGCGATATCTTCACAGTCAACTTCCTCCATGGCCCCAGTGGAGGTAATTCTGTGTATGATTGACTGACCAAAGAGCCCATTTCTCACAGTAATGTCTATTACGGACGCCAATAACATGGTATTGCTCCTCTCTATCTTGTCCAGGCGAGAGAGAGAGATCAATTTCACGACCAGTTGAGCGACAAATGAAATGTATGTTATAGCACTAAACCGGCCAACGAGAAACAGGCGGAAGTGCAAAGACAATCTTAAGTGTATTATATGATCATACTAGCCTCGGAGGATCAACTTGCGATTGCTCCATATGATTCGCCCTCTAACCACATGGTTGTTACAGGGTATTGGCTTTGCAGGAAATTGATGTTGAATATGCTGTATTTTTTCTCATTGCAGTTTTAAAACATAATTTGTAAGGTAGCCGTATTTACACATTGCTAGCAAACTTAATAAAACACGGTTTTCGAAAAGATTGCACAGCATATCCACAAGATGTAAATTATATCAGTGTGCGACATTATCTTTGACAAGTACTTCGAACGATAACAATGCACGTCTCGTTATTATGGCTAGTACACTTCTCTGGTTCACGAGCGTGGAAATATACCACAGCATTTGCGTACCATGTCTAACATTGCACTAGTATATCAGACACATACCCTATTAGTAATGTACTAAGAGTATACCATTTAATAGTCTACAAAATACCGCAGTATTAGTGGATTAGAAACACGTCTTAGTACAGTGGATTAGACAATTAGTAAACTTAATGATATTTGATTAGAACAGTAGAACGTTCTATAGTGATAGAGGACCGACGTTGGAAGTAAAACTGCAGCATTCATGATGAGAACAGGCACGTCATTATCCAAACGGCTATCGATCAGTATTCGCTGTCTTTATTGTTCTAGGAATGCTTTGATGAGTAAAAAGTGGACCGTTAATCCTGGAATTGGACATTTAACTGCAAGTGCATGCGAGAGTAGGATTATATTTTTAATGTGGATTTTTCTCTTGTCGGTTTTAGTATCCGCACACAGTTATGGGTACCGATAGCACTATCGGTTTGAAGCTACCTATTCGTTTTCATTTAAAGATCGATTTCCTTACCTGTCATGACAGCTTATGAGATAATACTTACTGTTCTAGTTCTCTAAACTCCAGTACGTCCTATGGCAATTATGAACATGAATATCTATGTGAAATCTAGTTCTTAATGTATGATTCCGAGTTGCGGAGTGTTGTTTTCTTGCACAGTGCACGAATCTCCAGACATGAATACAAAACACAACATGCTTAGCATGTTTAGTGTTTACATTTTTTAAATATTTTTTTTTAGTCATT
Organism: Lepetodrilus schrolli; assembly: GCA_032361225.1. Classification (NCBI taxonomy): domain Eukaryota; kingdom Metazoa; phylum Mollusca; class Gastropoda; order Lepetellida; family Lepetodrilidae; genus Lepetodrilus; species Lepetodrilus schrolli. Next base: position 6,454 of record JAUTBT010034177.1, on the reverse strand, counting down.
GATTAAACTATAGTTAATTTGGAAATGTCTAGTACTATTGCAGCATATATCTATAGCAAACAGGGGCGGGTGGTAGCGCAGGGGCGGGTGGTAGCCAAAGGTTTCAGGTTCAAATCCCGCCCCGGGGGCCCGGCATCAATGTTCGCGATAGTTACCTTTCTGACGCGACATTGTTAGGATGCGATGTCTGTAGAGTGGCAATGCAGTTATCATCCTTGGGCTTGTCCGTACCAGCCGGTGCTCACAGGTTTACTGCAACATTCAGCGCTACGGATGTTGCGCGTTTCCTCCTGCCCTAAACTGACAAGTCGTGATATAGGTGAAATAATCTTGAAAGCGGCTCTAAACCCCAATTAAAAAAATAAACAAAACACATCTATAGCAAACTGCCTTCTGTTAACGTCTGTGTTATGTCCTTCAATGCCAATTGTCTTGTAGTATAGACTTCCGAGAGAGTTCTGGTATTGATTGTATCTCATACAGGAGCTTCAGAAAGGGTGGCCTGGCATTCATGTTCAGAATAGTCTTATCATACCAATATTTCCTAGTTGAAATGTCGCTGTGACATTATTCTTCATCGGAACATTGAACATGCTTGTACTGAACAGGGCCGATGACGACATTTAGGTGAAGACGGGAAGCGAGTTATGCAACTAGCGTACCACACCACTGGCAGCGATCGATGGCCGAAAGAAGTGAAGCATAAGTCTACAGAGTTTATTAACTTAAAGCCTTCACTAAGATTGCGTTCCCACGTTCACAATCTATAGGAAGACGAAACGAGTTTCATATCACAGACGATTTTATTAGGGAAGAAGTCAAGGTCATATTGAAATCAATCATTTGATGCTTTGATGGGTTAATGATGTCAACGTAGACATTAAACTTTATGGACGGATGTCCGATTGTAGATGATGCTCCAGGAAGTGACTGCTTAGGAACCGACTGTTAGTAATATTCGAGGGTCTGGACATTTATGTTTCATACTGTTTGTCTATGACGTCATGCAATGCATCCTGAACTCAGTAATCATGATCAGTATGGCGCAACACAACAGACGCGGGGTTTATCTACAACACATGTAGTTACCCTGTTCATTGGCATTTAAGATGGTATCTTCCTAAGCACATATCCATACAATAAGAACAGTATTTTCGTGAAGTACGTGTATTCACATGCTTGGAGCAGTACGGTAAATCAACTACGATCACTATATATAGAATCTCAGATTATGAATGATAGTTAATATTAATAGGTTTTGGTATATAGCGGCGTGTAATTAGTTTCCTATAATTTGAGATGTTTATCGCTCATACTCTGACCAAGAAATCCAAGAAAATACCGTAATATTCAAGATGCTGCCAAACTGCCATCAATTAGCTCTGTATGTCAAACTCGCATATATATGTTTTAAGTAATTTCATTAGCTGGAGATTACCCCCTGGTTCAATTACTAACGATTTCCTGTGAGGGGGCGGAGGTAAGTATTGACTGGATTGCGCAGTCTCGAGGATATACTGCTTCCGTGTCAGCAAGACGTGATATTGAAGGAACGTGATGACATATCTAATTCTTGTGTATCGTGATTATTTGAACACATTTCAGTACAAAAGAAAGTCACATTGCACGTCACAGGACTATATCTACATTCGCCATGGCGGCAGTCATGGTGTTTCGGCTGAAATGTACACTGATATATATAAGTGTATCTATTAGTTAAATATTTACAACACAAGCTCAAACTACAAAACACAGATTTACCATTATGAGCCCATGTCCCTACCATTTCCTGTATCTGGTCCGACTTAGCAATCGAAAGTATAAATCGATTTTCCAATAACTGTGAGTACACCAAATGTCAAATTAAATGTTTGGAGGAAGCTGAATACAGCGTACAACGCAATATTTGAACGTAGATTGGATTGAGGTAATCACATTGTTCTTGACTAAAATATTGATGGCCTGACCACGGATTTGATTGAATTAAATATTTAATATTGAAATATTTATTACATTAAGGAATTATTTTTCTGTATGAATTTATCGTGAAGAACGTTATAAATAACGTCCAAGGTAATGTGAACCTACATCTAACGTACAGCACTTGTTTTGACATCTCATCACCACTCGTTATTAATACACGTACATTACTATGTGATTAGTATGATTTGGCATTTAATGACCTCAAATAGATATCATATATATTAATGACCTCAAATAGCTATCATATATATTTAATAACTACAAACAACAAAGAAGATGTGATGCTATTTATACTAATGATTGTGTCGATGCAAATTAATGACCCCACTTAGACACCCGAAGTCAGTAAGTCTGTTATGATGTCTCTGGAGATTGCCTGCACTTGTTGGTTTATAGACGTCATCTGCGAGAGGATGACTCCTTCTCCCACGTACACAATGTCCTCCCGAAGTTAGAACCTGCCAATGTCCACAGCATCATGGCCGGTCAGTTGGCAACAGCAACGACGGTCAGTCTTCAAAACATGTGGTATGTTTTAAGACTTTGTCATAGTAATTCTGTCATTGCAGTTCTGTCATTTGTTCTGGATATGTTGACGACATCGACCAGATCGATCTACTCTGATCATGATCGGAGCTTTTGATTCAGAGACCTTCAAACAGACCGCCGCGCGCTACCTCCTCCTCTCCGTGTGAACTGCCTTCGTTCTAGATCGATATGATCTCGGATAAGGCGGGCAAACGTCGATGAAAAAACATAAACGACTTTGTCTCATCAGACGTCGACAGTAGCATTGCACGGTCCTCATGGCGTGGCCACGCTCGGGATTATACTGACATTTGCGGCCAATGACATTCATGTGTATCAGCATTATGGCACACTTTATTCCGCAATTAATCACATTTTCGTACCTGCTTCTCGCAGGTATGTCGATGACGTCACATCCGGATAAATGGTATCGTCTGCTGTCAGAAGTTTAGTTTGTGTGTGGAACGTTACCTGTGTGGTACATCTCGCCGTGCTGCACGTGCGTGGAGTCTACACGTGAGACATGCACAAGACAGACGGAAAACGGATGTTGCATCAACATCAGCTGGCTTTACAGCTATTTGAAGCTCTGGCCGCGTGAGTATATTTATACAACCATGGTAGATACGTAACTTGCTTCAGAGGAAGGCGAATACTGTTTAAGTTTTATCTAGAGCTCACCTGAGTGTGGAGGACATGGCATGATGTAATGCTACTACACAACGTGGTCGTTATACTGGTTGAATACTCTTACATCGATTGCGGTATCGTCCCAACTGTCTGGTGTGAAGCTCCCCTTGTCTCCATCTCCAGACAGATGGCAGTGCTAGTGTGTATCCACACACACACACACACACACACACACACACACACACACACACACACACAGACACACTACCGGTAATATATCACCCATGTCATAACTGTTCTGAGTTATCTAACTAGTGTAATATCATAGATATTAAGCAACTATGTATGAACAAATGACGACTATGTAAAAATCGCATGTCGTCAAGATACATGTATTCATTTTCTTACATGTTTGTTGTATTCATCTTCAATATATCTGGATGCATCTCGTAACACAGTGCATACAGTATTAGAACAACACAGGTTTATTCGTTAATAATCAGTTGATGTTCATAGCCAGACAAACTTGTGTGCAAAGACAGTGTATCGGCGTTATCTCCGTTTGGTCATACATACACTACACTGTTCAAGTTTTAACAGACTTGATGAACACTATGACAATTTATTGTTATTAAAACAAGTTTGAATGCACCATTCCGTAATGGTTTTAAAGTCGTATTTCTCTTAAACTAAGGGAATATGTATTTGTGAATACGCAATGGGACGTGCGTCAAGCGGTCTAGCCTTTGTACTCATGTGCACATGGACGTGCTGTGTCGTCTAGACTGATGGAAAACGAACAGCAACAAAATCAGCTGGTCATTTGCATGTCCTTTACGACACGCAATCCGATGCCCCCCCCCCCCCCATTGATGACACTAAGGACGCAAAGTTATGGACACTTCCAACACGAGGATGCACAATAATTGATATCATAACAACCCACAGGACTCACGGTCAAAGATAACACATTCTACTGACAGCAAAAAAGTCTGGTAACATTCATCTATATTTAATTACCTACCGTTGAAAAGCAATTGAAGACATTGGTTTCGGCCGAGTTAACATATTGGCGGTCTACTTATTAGGTTGTGGATGAATGCAAACTATCATTGTTACCATAGTCACACATTTGAAAAGATCATTTCTGAAATGTGTCAACTGAGCAATATGAATTTTTGGAAATACAATCATAGGAAGAAAGGGGAACTATCTGATTGTAAGATGGCCTTGGCATTCAACCCTGCGATTTAAATATGTTGAGATGACGTTTACCTAAAGACTATCATACTTATAGGAGATTTAAATTACAGGTTTCGTTTACCACATGTGCACCTTGCTTAAAACATATCTATTTAGCCTAGAAATTTCGTTTACCGAAAATATGCCTTGCGTAAAGGAGATTTAGATGTTTCGTTTACCAAAGGTATACCTTGCCCACCTAATACTCAAAGAATGTAGATATTGTATTTACCTAATTCCCGTCCTTCTATGATATTTAAGCAAGTAGAAGGTTATGTTTATCAAATTTATATCTTGATAATAGAACACTTACAACAAAGATTCTACCTAATCATCTACTAGAAGCCATAACACGCTCTACAAGTATGACACATTTGATCGAGACGGGTTTCGATATAGCACGTGAAGTTGTATTATAATATTTGAACTTTATTCCAAGAATGGATGTGAATTGTCTGCACACATTGGCACGACCAGCGTTCCTGGTTATTGTATTGATTGCATCGCAGTTACAGTGATGTCCTTCACTCGCTGTAACTCGACATCACATGAATAAACGATCGCGCAACGAATACTATTATACCATTATTACTATTACAACAAATGATCGATTTAGAAATATGTTTGCATGAATCCCAGATTTAGATATCAGTGCATTTATAACAAGCCAATAGTTCAATATTTATTAACAATGTACCTGCATATATGCTAGTTTTCTCTCATCAGTAATGGCTATATCTTTTAACTGCTATGAAGTAACATACAATTGATGAGTTATTTGTGTCAATTTTATCATTAAAGTTAGTGTCGATATACGGAGTATTTCATATCGAAATAAACAAGGTTCATCTATTATTTATCACATATAGTTTAAAGATATTTTATTGTACAAAATGGTACAAAAGGATTGGTATATAAGCCAAGGAGGTTTGTACTGGTACCACTGTCTATACAAATAATGCATATGTAGAGATTATTAACCGAGTGTCTTTAAATATCGTCTATATCCTGCACTTAGGGATAATCTTTGTGATTAGACGAGCTTCAGCAAGTCTAATGCATTGAGATAATCCCTAAGTGCAGGATATAGACGATACCTAAAGGCACGAGGTTAATAATCTCTTTATCAGCTAATGTCAAGCTTAAATACTTCACCGTGTGAATCGACATCTTATAAAGTTATGCGTAGGAATACATGCAGGTCAGTAAGTTGTAAACCGCTTCACGCATTGATAAATACCATAAAGGAAAAGAAACAACTTTAAGAATAATTATTATTACAAATTGTAAACATATATTAAATGCTCTCGATTAGCACATCTAGTTTCCGATCGTAATTGTCATCTTGTTTACTATTTCCATATAGTAACATCTATAAATAGTAGTATGATGTCAGACTTCATGACGTCACACACGGTCAGAACTCCCAAATTTGCACAGTTATTAATCAGGCAAAGTAGCATGATACACGAAATATCTGTATTCTTGCTTGTTTTCATAAACTTACTTGAATTGCATTCTTATTACTGGTTATTTCAAGATAACTTGGTAAAATTTTAATAAATACTATGTTACTTTACATGTTTGCACATATGGCAAAATTAGGAATATGTTTTAGAAAAATAACGGCAAAAACATTGTAAATAATGTTCATATTCAACTTTCCATTAGATGATATAAATTTAATATGAGTAAAATTAAGAGCTCATAAAGGCCCTACTATTGTTAGCTTTCTCACCTTGTATCTCAACTCCAAGCAGTCAAGGGTGTTATATGCTGAAATAGAAATAAAACATATTAACATTTTTAATTAAAAAATCCAGTATTGTTAATTGTTAAGCCACTGAACCACATACCTGTTAATTATACATTCCTGTTAATTGTATGTTTATATTGAAATGCCATATTCCTGTTAACTGCACGTTCCTGTTAACTCTCCATGCTGAAGATAACCAGAGATACCCTAAAGAACGGGGTGGGTGGTAGCGCAGTGTTAGAACAGTTGGACTTCGGAGCCAAAGGTTCCAGGTTCAAATCCCGCCCCAGGGGCCCGGCATCAATGTTCGCGAAA